>LGAG01000761.1:241003-253784 GCA_001278395.1 Lerema accius
TATGGATCTTGCCATGATTCTTTGAGTGCTTTTAGAGTTTTAGACAATTTATGTAGGAGTAGGTGTAGGTAATAAAGTATGATAAAGTTACTAAAAATCAATAGTGGCTTTGTTAAGTGATCTATTGGTGTCTAAGATTAATTTAAAATCTGTAAATGCTAATGGTCGTTAAGTAGTTTATAAAACAGCGGTGATAGCTTCGTAACTTGAACGTTGGTGTCTCGAACGTCTGATTTTCAAAAGAAGTGTGTGAGAAACTAATGATCAATTGCTTTGGTGAAGGAGAACATCGTGAGGAAACCTGCACGCCTGAGAGTTCTCCATAAAGTTCTCAAAGGTGTGTAAAGTCTGCTAATCCGCACTAGGCCAGCGTGGTGGACTATGGCCTGTACTACATTGTGAGAGGAGACCCGAGCCCAGCCGTGGGACAGTTATGGGTTGCGATGATGTTGAGTATTCGATTTGTAAAAATCAGAGAACATTTTAAATGAAGGCATTCATATGAATCTTTCTTTTTAACGCAGTTCTTAGTAATAAAACGTAGTAGAGACTTCCTAAGAATCGTACGTCTAAGGATAAATCACAATATCCCGAGCAATATGCTATCTTAGCTTTTTTAAAGACGTGCCTCAATCGGGTTTTTTCAATCGGATATTTCCCTGGAGTACGTTTGAAAATATTGAGTTCTTTTATATGAATTTTTTCCTTTATTGATAAATCTAGATTTTATAGAACGCCAGAGATTTATGATACGGAATAATAACATTATGCTTTTTTGTCAAGTAGGAATTTTTAGCTTTGCTATCACAGTTGTTCTTGGGCGATACTCAGAGGTTTAGCAATAATCTACTCGTATACAAATAAATAAACTGAAATTGTCTATTTTTAATATACTTGTAAAATAACCGCTTTTGATTTGATACATAAATATATTTAAGTATGTATGTTCATAATCATGTTCAAACAAGTGGCGTAACTATAGGGGGTAGGACTGGCAAAATGCCACGGGCCTCTGGTCCCAAGGGACCCCTAATCTAAAATCCCTCAAGCTTGCTTTTAATAGTCATATTTTATTCTTTTAAAATTTTATTCATTATGTATCGACAATTTTTACTGGGGCCCCATCATGAATTTACCATGGTCCTCAGATGTTATAGTTACGCAACTATTTCAAACCTTACTATCACACTTATCATCACAATATGAAGTATCAATAATTGGAAAGCGGAAAACTGGAGCAAGTTCAAACAGAGCTATTCATGCGCTAGTGATGTGCACGTGCCGTGGATCCGGGTGCATTTCTTATTGCTTCTAACAGTTATACGTGTTATTGTAACATCTTATAACATTTGTTATTAGCTGATTTAGTAGAGGTTATTCTCCAAAAGATTCATCAATATTCCTAAGCATTAGCAAAAATTGTAATCTATCAGTGTATACTATAGGAAGGAAGTAAATCTGCTTAGAATGTTATTCTTTTATGTTAAAAATTTTTGAAATGTCTGTTTTGTGTACCGTGAAATAAATAAATTAATAAATAATGCTCAAAAAATTCTAATACCATTGATCATTTTTTAAAAGTATTTAATCAGGAACATATAATACGGAACTCTAGACTGCGCGTAGCTCAAAAACGCGCCAATTCGACTAAAACTCCACCTAACAAGCGGAATTAAACTGTTTGTCAAATAATGTCAAATTCTACCACAGTTTTGGAAAAGTGCCATTAAGCCTAAGCGCCTAATAAGCGATGAAGCGGTGAAACAAACTTCTCAGCATATCAGTGAATCATCCGCAAATCACTATTATGTTATCTGTGAGAGTCGTTCACGGGTTCACACAGTGATTTGTTTTCTCATTAAATTCCATGTAATTACGGAAACGCTAAGAAAGTGTTGAGGTAACTTCTATTCATTCATTCATCCATTCAATCTCATCATTGTTATACTAAACTAGAGGACCCGCCCTCGCTTCGCTTCGGGAAACCTATGCCGAGACGAAAGTAAAAAAACAATTTTTCCCTTTGGAATCTGGAATTGTTTTATATTTAAAAGTAGAGCAATTTAAATGTTATAAATAAAAAGAGTAATAATGAATATAGAAAAACAACAAAAATCCTACTTTTCAAATTTTACATTACACACTTTAATTTTTAAAGATTTTCAAATATACCTACAGATATGTATAAGAATTGTAGTTTCTTCTTCAGCAAATATATGCTCATCATATTTTTCAATTTTGCTATGATAGCAAAGTAGATACAAATTTTAATGTTCAACTTTCGTAGGGATCTATCATAGTACCATAAAGAAAAAACTAATTTTACCACGTGTGTATTTGTAATCCCAAATTTACAAAACAACATATACACAAGTACAAAGCTCAAAAGTTAAACGAAATTTGATATTAACGTGTTTATTATAAAGAGCTTTGGCAAAGTAATAAATTCGGGCATTATGTAAATTGTACACTCAGTATAATGAAAATGTAAGTCAAGACAAATGATTAAGAAACACTATTATTATTAACTATTAACTCATAACCTCTAAATTTAACAAAATAATATAAGTGCCTATTAGGAACTAATTATCACTGTCTTGCTTCGGTGAAGGAAAACATCGTGAGAAAACTTGCACACCTGAAAGTTCTGCAAGGTAATGTGAATTCTGTCAATTCACACTTGGCCAGCGTGGTGGAATTTGGCCTGTACCTTACACTGTGAGAGGAGACCCGAGCCCAGCAGATAATTAAGGGTAATAATAATGATAATTATTTTTACTGGTCATTATGTATAATGCTTAATTTATCACTTGCTCCATAACAGAAACAAACAAACAAACATAAACACGTTTCGACACTGATGCTTCATAAAGTTTGTAATTAATTTAAGAGAAATGTTTACTCTCCTACAAGTTGTAGTCAAAGAACAATAACTTGTTGCCAAGTTTTCTGTTATATTAATACGTGGTTATTCAACTTTTGGTACATTTCTAAGTAATGCAGGCACGAGTTTGAAGCTTGACATGGTTAAAGTTTACATGGCTAAGAAGTGCATGAAGCAAAATTTTGTGTAAGTATGTTACTAATACCTTTAGTTTTTAATTTATAACTAAACTCATGAATTAAACGGTTTTCGAACAGAACGTGTACCTACTATCATAAGACTTACTGGTAGACAGATGACATAATGAATGGTGGTCGAATTTCGACCACAGAGCGGGATAAAAAGAAAGATTTTCATTTATGTTTTAGGAAGTTAGCGAGAAATATTTTTATATAAGACGTTTTTTTTAAGTAGTATTCTACACGTAGGTACCTTTTATTATAAATACTTTTTTGTCATTTCAATATTTAAAGTTATTTTTCAAGATACTAAACTAAAATTCTAACTAATAAACTTAAAAAAATCCTAAACTATATTTACAAAAAAAAATATTTTCTAAATAATCTAAATTAGGCATTATACCAAGTTTCTCCGCTGAATTGTCAAACTGATTCGTTGGGCAAAATAACTGCTAGCGTTACTTAGGCATGTTTCTCCGAAGCAAACGAAGCATCAATAATGAATTCCCTCAACAATACGGATTTATTGGTCGATACATATTTATGACGTCATTCACGCTGTAATACATACAATTGAGTAGGATGGCAAACACCCACAGAGTAAAATAATAATAAAAAGCGGTTGGTAATGTGCGAAAAGGATATTTTTTGCAGCTACTCATCCCATTTAAGTCAAATTAATTTTGTTCGGCCATACTATTAGAACGTCTCAATAACATTGTGTTATATAAGTTAGTTGTTTCATGCTAATAAAAACATAATGTTTATCTTAATTCTGTAGGTAACTGCAAAACATAAACAAGTCTATAGTACTTGTATTGTATAATGAAGTTACCATGTAAATCAAGCCTCTTTTGCGCTTTCTATCAAGGATTATCCTATTTAAACCATTTTACTTGTATGTGACCATCCTAAGCTCACAACAATCGTTTCATCAGATACAGAAACATTGCACAGTGCTTAAAAATTCTGTGAAAAATATTATGAATGTCAGTTACAAACGTAACTTGAAAACTGAAAGTTTTTGATTTTTAAAGTTTTTGTCCTCTATAAAAAGATTGAGATTTTTAGAGTCGATGTTTAAACTAGATTCTAAAAACAATTTAATCTCACACAGAAAATATAGAAAAACAGTCGAAAAAATTGAGGATTTTTTTTTCATACAAAAATACAATCATATTTGTTGGACGAATATAACAACAGTATATTATAATCGTCTTTGTATCGCTACATTCAAAAGCCTCATCAACAACTGATTAGCCATTTGTGCGTGCAAGCGAGACGGATGATATATCATTATTTGTCGTACTACTCAATTAATAGGATTGTAATATATTAGGATGAGAAGGCTTTTACGTAATCAGGGCGCTATATCAATTAGGGGTGGGTTTTGGCTTATTATCAAAAGATGAGATGTGATGTAATTGATAATGTTATTTATTGTAATGATATTAATGGATTGTTATTAACTTAGGTAATGCAAATAAGGTCATAAGTGTCTGTTTATGTTTTTTTTGGGCATGAGCAAACGAAAAATGTATGTTTTAATTTTTTTTTTACGTTAAAGATACAATTTTAATTAGACAAAATCTGTGTTAGGATTGATAGTATTTTACGCGTAATCAAAAAATTTAAACATTATACTATTTTTTAGTTAATTATAATTATTATGTTCTTCTGTATCCTGATTGCAATTTTTCTCATGTATAGTTATTGTGATAAATAACGTTGAAACAAAAATTTTACTACCTCATATAAAATAATTTATAATTGTTATATTGTTCTCTTAATTTCACGTTTCCTTACAATACACACACATCACTATTTAAACAACAAATGTTAATAAAACAAAACTCACCTCATTATCAATCTCATTTGCCCTGACGATCCCGAAAAGCAAAATCGGTAACAAAAAGGCGATCTTCATTTTATAGTTTTGAGTCCTTCACTTCACTAGCACTAGTGCTGTCACTAATTCGATTAATTGTTATAATTATAACGTACACTCGCAGGCTGTTAACAGCAGTACTTAAATAGTATGAAGCAAATGCTGCCATGCGCCGCTTAAAAGAGTTTTATATGGCGTCGCTTCAATGAATTCGCAGTGGGGAATGATCTCATGATAATATATCTTCGTACACGCTTATATGTGATTTGACTTCTATATTGGAAGCTGATTTTATTTAAAAATATATATCTTTATTGTAATTAGACTTGGCTTCTTTAGTAGTATCGGTAAATTGTTTTTTTTCTTTTTTTAGGTCATACTTTCGTAGATTATTGAAATGATTTGAATTTGAGGTTGATAGCAACTAAAATGTTAATGGTAAATTTCTCGTGTTTCTAATGTATTTTTTAATTGTAATTAATAATTTGGATGTTATATACGATATCATAAAATAGTTCATAGTTAGATCTTAAAAATAGTTTTTTTTTTTATTTATTTAGTTCCTTTTATATTTCAATTGTTTGCTTAAGGATTTTTATTGCTTAAGTTTCGTTGTTCCATTAAAGACTAGTTTATAAAAGTGCTATTATTAAATTATCATCTTAATTACAGCTATATCCACGCATTTCGTGTAGCCGTTGTTAGTGGCAAACAGCTTTAAGCGACAAAGATTGGACTTTTCAAGCAGAATCCCGTTAATTTAGCCACGATAACGTGAATTTTATACCAATACAGTGACAGAGTGAATGAAAATGATCCGTATTGTTTTCTCCTCACTGCATAAGTAACCCAGTGTTCTAATTAGCGAACTTTCTTACGTTTTTCCACCTGTATCTAGTTGTAGAAAGAGCATCATATTTCATCAGTACTTTCGCCTTTCTGGTCTGACAAGAAAATTAATTTCTAAGAAGTGGTTGCAATTTTATCACTTTGTGCTTCCTTCATCTATTAATTAAAACTAAAGGGTTGGTTTTGATAACATTTTAAAGATATTGCAGTATTGGCATAGGCACTTAAATTTTATGTAAACAAACGTGCACAAAATTAGTTTTACGCATTATTGTTATAAATACATTTAATTTAGAAAATAATTCAAAACTCATGCAGTGTCAGATTTTTTCGTAATGGTGTTATCCTTCATGTTCCCTAGATGGCATTAAAAATTAGTACCTTTTCTAATAGAATAGATGGCGCTGTAACGAATTCCATAATACAGATCCTATTGATCCTAATTCAGATATAATGAGTTTTGGTCGAATCTTAATTCGAATAGGAATAATTAACGAAATATACGAGTACCTACCCATTTTTAATAATTGTTAATATTGTCGTAAAGTGAAAAATGTTTATTGCGGTTTAAAATACAAACTACCCTCTTCAATGTGCAGTGAATTCAACTCGACGAAATGACAAGTTTTGTTTATTCTATGACAAGGACTTTCAGCAAACATTGTTACAAAGAAGCTAGCTTTATGGCAAAGCTTTCGTTTTAACTTACAGTGGTTTTCGACCAGAGCTTTTAGCAAAACGGAAGCATAAATACATTTAGTAAACTCTCATAAAAGTATCAAAATAAATGACGATAAAATCCATATGACGACAAATAAAAAATAATTGTAATTAACACCAATTTTTTTAATGACAGGTAGGTATGTAATAACAGAAAAAAAATTTACTGCTTTTTAACTTGTCATATATTTTTAAGTGATGGGGTATTGTAAGCGCTAAAAAAAATTTTAATAACTTTGTAATCTGTTAAGCCGTTTAGGCTGTAGGGCGTGCCAAGGAAATGGGCATACATACATACATACGCTCAAAAACAACACCTCCTTCTAGCGCAGTCGATTAAAAAGTCAACAAAAACGCAACAGTCAATTACACGGCATCCATATTAAAATGAATATTTTCACACGAAAATGTAAATACATTTTTCTTTTGACACTGAATACGGCGTTTAGGTTTTTGTGGTCAACTCATTAATATTGTCGCGTGAGAATTAACAATAATTACGTAATATTTTGAACTCAGCTTTACCCGACTGTGAATTCGGTAATAGCTACATAATTTCTCTTTTATTCGCGATACATTACTTACAATTACTATGTTGTACAGTGACCATAAAATTTCTGCCGGTTAATTAAAAATGTGACCTCAAAAAAGGTGTATATCCCTAATCCGTTTTTCCATATTCCAATTACGTTTTTTTTAATTTGCTTATTTTTTTCACAGATCTATAAAAAAGAATAGATAGAGCCGTCCTGCCGAAAAGTGACGATTGGAAATATAGAGCCGTTTGAATATAATGAACCCGGCCCCTCGATAGTTTATGGCAAGCGAGTGACAAATTTTTGCTCGTGATTTATTTAGTTGCACTTGTATACCACGGAGAAAACTGTATGTACAAAGATACATTCCTTCTTGTATGTTGTTATACAAAACCGCTCCGTCTATTATATTTATTGGTCTGCGTTTTTTCTACTTATTATTTTATTATGTAGGATATACGAACATTTATAAACAAAAATACTATATGCCACAGTAAAATAAATCTAATTACGAAATAGTGTCCGAAAACACGTAAAATTTTATTGCTGTCATATTGCTACCATAAAGGTGTTATAGCTAGCCCATTTATCAACATTGGCTAGTGAAATGCTGCCAAATAATATATTATTATTATTGCGAAAAGCTACAAATGTGTGCTCTATCTCTCATCTTACTATCACTATACCCTAAAAGCTTTACTTGAGTAACTTTTTATGTTACTTTGACGATGATTGTCTTAATTTTTTTAATACCTAGTTCAAGTCCAATATAAATACGGGTACTATATAAATGTTTATTTTAATGTAGTTATTATAAAATATTCAAAATGTGTAATAAGTAGTAATAGCTTAGTGGTTTGAACGTTTGTCTGGCTTCCTGAATTTAAACCTAGCACGCATCTTTAATTTTCAAAAAGTTGTGCGTACAAAACACCGTGAGGAAACCTGCACACTTGAAAGTTGTCCATAAAGTTCTCAAAGGTGTGTAAAGTCTGCCGATCCGCACTAGGCCAGCGTGGTGGACTATAGCCTGTACCACACACTGTGAGAAGAGAGCCGAGCCCAGCAGTGGGACATTTATAGGTTGTGATGACATTAAACTCATTATAAATAATAACTCTGAATCCAATGGACCGATTTACATGAAAATCGGCGTGATTATAGATGATAAGATAGACGCTTATATGGAGTACTTTTTATCCTATCTAAGGGGATTATTCTTGCGGGATAATAGATAAGGTAGGTAGTAGGTAGGTTCATCGACGCGTAGCGAGGGCGGTCTCTAAGTGAGGGAGGATTCACACATAAATTTACAAGGATATCATAGACTTCCATTCTGAGTTCTTCAGTTCTTCAGTTCAGAATAAATTGTTATTATTTCTATAGTCTACGGTCTACAGTCTACATTATTCCAAGACTGAATACATCCAAGTGCAAACGCATATCAAATCGGCATTACATCGGGGAAAATGCTGCGAAAAAAAAATACTTTCGAGTGATCTTATTAATAGCCAATGTGGAAAGTAAAGAAACATGGCCGTCTGGTCACGCGAAATAAAATGCCAAGAGCACCAATTATCGCTGGATTATGTATACAGTTGAATATTATACATGAGATGGTACGCGGTTGGTGGTACAAAAAAATGTAAAGACTTCGCTACATTATGACGAGCGCAAAAAATGTCCTGGCATTTTTAAATTCCGAATTTTCTGACGGACAGAGCGGAGTTCAAAGAGCCAAGGATGTCTTTTTCTGTTCGCTGCGGCAACTTACCCCTGGCTCTTTCTACCCCGTTCTCCCCTACTGTCAGTGTAAATTCAGAATCTGACAAATTACAAACGTCTGCGCCCGGCGCATAGAATTCAGAATATGATAAAATAGTATTAATGGTAGCAAGAGGTAACAATTTTCACCTTAAACATAATAGACTACTCATTCTGTTGACAGACAAATCTTTTGGTGACGTATGTGTGTGATGTGCCATTTGACGTATGTGTGTGTGATGTGTCACCCTTTTAAATGTAGTGTGATAGTGTGCGATTTCTGTAATTACCTAACTGTATTTGTTACACGTAAGCTGTTTTCCTAAAATCACGAATTAATCCAAGTCCAACAATCATAAATGCAGTCACAAGTGCTACAAACATAGTCTTACAACTTAGATAAAATTTCAACTTAAAATCAGGTAAAAAAAAAAAATTATTAAGCTTCAATTTTTGATTTCGCATTGCATAGAAACTGTAGACGGTGTAGAATTATTTATTATTTGGCCTCGAATTCGGTACCTTTTCAGGTACTTCCACGAATGAATAGTGTAAAATTCACAAGCGGAATTAGTCCTCTACCGCAGATTTTAGTTCCAAAAGCCCGACTTTTTAAAATCTAGATTTTCCAGTTACATTTTTAATCCAAACTGTGGTAGATGTGAAGTGTGTCGTTACCTTCAATGACTTTGCGTGTTCGCTGAAATGAAATTGACGCAATGCCAATCAATACTGAATTTCTTTTTTTTGTTTTTTTTTATGAATAGACAAATATTGCTTTTGATTTACGTAAATTTTATGACACAAAGTATTTTCACGTAGCATAAAAATTACCTAAAACAAAAGAGGAATATAGTAGATTTAATGATTTGCTCAAGGGTTTATTGTATATGCTGAAGGCTTAAGAATTGGCTTAACTTTAACATGACAGTTAACTAATCTGACAAGCTGTAGTGCTTAGCGGTTATCATGTCGAAGCGTCGTTCAAAAGGTCCCCGGTTCAATTTCCAGCGAGGCAAAAATTTCAATCATGAATTTAAATATTAATTCTCAGCTTTGGTGTTTTTCCTGTCTATATTATGTTTGTACTCTATACTATTTTAGTCTTGACTAGGTTATTTAACTCACAACACAGGGAATCATTGCAGAGTATAAAAAATCCTATAGTGGACCTATGAGGGTATCTATGACAAAAAAAGGTATAATCCTGTTTTTTTACCTTATCTCAATTTTAAAACAAAACCATTAATTTTCCAAGCAGTTTTTGTGAATATTTAAGCATAATAATGTGATATTCAAGTGATGAAATCACTTAAACGTTACTTTAAAAGTGTGAATAAACGAAAATGTATGATTTTCGTCACATAGTCTACGTAAAACTGTGTGCAAAATAGGACAAGTTAAAAAAATACTGTAGTTGTTCTAGTGAACGTTATTACACGGTGGTTTTAATATACAAAAAATATTACAAACACATTTTAATTTAACCTACCTTTAGAAGTAGGCTTAGCCTGAAGAAAAATAAATTGCTTGGAATATATCCAACGCGACAAAACATTTCAAATTGGTTTAATGTGATGCTGAATATGCATTTGAACAGATGTTGCCAAATAATTTGGGTTCAAGGTTTTGGTATCGTTTATACTGAAACTAATTTCAGAGTTTCATCCCCTGCGCCAAAAGGATTTCAACATATTCATAGACCCCCTTTGTTTCAAAATCATTTATTCATGTAAATATCAATGATACACTTATGCACGTCAAACATTTTTTTTTTAATCTGACTAAATTTTTTAAAGGTTTTAATATGGAGGGAAGAAAGGGAAAATAAACTCCCCCGGACATATTTTTAAATAAATAGTACAATCAATTATTTCCGTTACAAAATCTCTTATAACCTGAACGGAACTGGTAGCAGAGCTGTTCATTTCCAAGCGTCTTTGTCATTAACATTCATATTCATTTTGATCGAAATTGGACCATGACTCATTATGTCTAGATAAGGATCGATAGGATTAGTATTACAGAATATATTATAGCGCCATCTAGAGAACTTATAAGACAAGATTACGAAAACTGAGCCTGCGTGAGTTCTGAATTATTTTCTAAAAATGTATTTATACTCATAACATGCATGAAATTTACCCTTGTAAAATTCTTCTTTACAATATTCTTTATTTATGACAAATTATCTAAAACTCAATTATGAGATGGATTTCTTTTTTGTTTTTATACTCATTAATACTTACTAGATATGTATTATTTTGTTGTATATTTATGTCCCAAAGCAAAATTAGAGCAGTAGTATTTC
Organism: Lerema accius; assembly: GCA_001278395.1. Classification (NCBI taxonomy): domain Eukaryota; kingdom Metazoa; phylum Arthropoda; class Insecta; order Lepidoptera; family Hesperiidae; genus Lerema; species Lerema accius. Next base: position 252,135 of record LGAG01000761.1, read on the forward strand.
TAGCAATTACAAATATGAGTACATACTGCATAAACCCTCTCACAATATCTCAAAGGCATAGAATTCGAACAGTATTCAATAGACGTCCGACAAAGCATTGTTAGCCATATTGTCTATTTGTCAAACACATAGAAACATACTCAGTGATTTATGCTGTAGTTGTAACCACAATGGCATATTGTATATGGTACTGTCCCGTATATTATATAATCTTAGATTTTACGTTTAACTAACATGAGTTAGTAAAACGAGATGATTGTTTTCGGGCCTATTTCAATATTTACTGTGTCTTATATGTGAGTTATAGTACAAGATAAGATGTTGTATCTAAAAATGGTGGTAAAAGTTTGAAATTAATAACAATCATAGAATTATTCGGACTTTTACAATTAGTTGGTATATCTTACGTTTTAGGTAAACCTTAATTGGTATTTATTTGAGCTCTTGTAAGGATGTATATCCAAACTGCGTAACGAATTCTAACGTGTTTTTTCTTTTTCTTGGTCTTCGGTTTTTGGGTTTATCTCTTAGGTCTCTAGTAACATAAGATATTATAATTATATATTTTTTTCCTTTTCCCCTGCCACTATGACTTTTATCTGTCTTTTTTATTTTTCTTCTAGAAATCGCCGGCGGCTCCGCCCGCGTAATTTTCCCGTTTCTAGAATAACTTTTTTGCTGCTCCTCTCCTATTCATTTTAGCGTGATGTTATATAGCCTATAAGCTTCCTCGATAAATGGACTGTCTTACACTAAAAGAATTTTTCAATTCAGTCCAGTAGTTCCTGAGATTAGCGCGTTCAAACTAACTCTTCAGCTTTATTTATTAGTATGTATAGATTAATCACTACTATTTTTCACACTCAGTCCTACAGTATTATTTCTAAGATTACATTTAAAATTGCTATGCAACGTGTCTGGAACAGGAAACTGAAATTCAATATTTTAGAGTGGTTTTCCCAGACGCTTGCTGCAGTAGACACAGCAACGCATCAAATCGGATTAATTGTAGTTATGTTCGGTAGGCGTTGTAACTAAGCCCAATGGTTTGAAGGCTTATTGGAACAATAGGCCCTGTGATTCAATTTCAAGAGTTATTTTAAACACTATAGCTTAGATACAAGTATTCTCTTTATTTATTATTTTTTTTACCACTTAACAACTAATATTACAGGATTTCTCATAATGCGTTAGTCCAGTGTTGAACTCGGTCAAATGTACAATACATACATACATAATGTCTATACTATAAGCATTGCTCCTAAGGATTATGCTAAGATGAATGTGTTGAACCATATTGATCATATATTACAGGAAGACATAATCATTTAGCGATATATTCCTTTTTGATAAAACAAAATGAGTCTCAGATAATTTAGGTCAAATTAATGACTTATCCGGTAACTAAAGACTGAATTATTTAGGCGTACATTTACTTCGTCGTTGACAAACTGTGGGAATAGAAGTAGCGATACTTGTAACTTGTAATACTAATGGTTGGTTTATTTACACTATACGACACGACAACGACATAATATGTGTTAGTGTATTTGTATCAAAATGTCGTGGACTACGCATATTTTGTCTAGTGCGGCACCGTGCCATTTACATAGAAATATATCCTAGCTGTTAACTTAGTATGTTAAGTTT
>LGAG01000761.1:259670-271624 GCA_001278395.1 Lerema accius
GCGACATCTATTATCATGTTAATAGTACTATTTTATCAAGTGTTGAATACTGTATTGAGTACAGTGATTATCTAATAATAAAGCCTAAAATAATTTTTAAATGGAATGAGTAAATGTTTCAAACTGATAATAGATGTCGCTATAAGTTTTAAAATGGTGACTTGGTGTGTTGTATACATGTTACATGCGTTTCATTGTCTTATAGCCTACATTTTTAACAGATTTATATTAATCAACTGCGTATAATATAAACAGGGCAGCTCCCACAGAAGTCAATACTTCAATAGGCGTAAAATCTGAACGACTCTTATCAAAAGCACTTCAGTGAAGCTTTTACAGATAAAATAGTGTTGTAGTGAAACATTTAACTTAATCCAATACTCGTAAATATACCTACATATAGATAACCTTTGGTTGCTTTTAATTTTAAAGGACCATTAGATTCTGATAAGCTACGAGTAACTTTTATTTTAAAGCTCAATTAGGTTGTGATAAGCTAAAATAAAACAGTCTTTCTGTATATCTTTATATGTAAAACCTGTATCTGTGTTGTGTCTGAACTTCTAAACAGCTAGACTAAACTTTAATTAACATTTTTTTTTAAATATGTTACCAGATACCACTTAATTTGATTAAAGAAACTCACAGTTATACATTTTATGAATAGATATCACACATAGTCATCAGAAGTACAGTTGAATTGACATTGACATATTCCAATGACGTATATCGAACGAGTTTGTAAACTATAGTTTGACATGATGAATTATGGTCGAATTCTGACCACAGAGTGGGTCATCTATATAATATGAAGCTGAAGAAGAGTATGTTTCTATGTTTGAATGCGCTAATCCCAATAACTACTGGACCGATTTGAAAAATTCTTTTAGTGTAAAATAGTCCAACTATCGAGGGAGTCTATAAGCTATATAACATCACGCTAACATGAATAAGAGGAGCAGGAATAAAAATTATTGCGAAAACGGCAAAATTACACGCGCGGAGCTGCCGTCCATTGCTAGTCTAACACTTTAAAACATCCTTGAATCAGTTGAATTCGAAATAATAAATAGTTTTTAAGTCATATTGAAAGTACTAAAGTACTAAACAGTATTACGCCATATGTCTCCAACGGCTATTAGAAATTAAATGGTTCACGCTGACGGCAGTAGTTAATGGTGTGGAAACAAACACCACAGAATTTTCCTTAATGTCCTCAAGACACGAAGTATGTCAACCTACACTCGGTTCATGTGTGAGCTGTAACTGTAAGAGCCTATATGCACGAACCACGACATAATTGATTGAAAAAAAATCTATTCTAAATTCGAAACACAGCAATACAACATATAAATATACATAATTACATAAGGTAATATACTTATACCTAACCCAAAATGAATGAAATAAAAATTAAAGAAAATATTAATAGAAGTTAGGGTTCTTGACAAATGACCGCTACAGTGAAAAGTTGAAAATCGTAAGAATTAAAAAGTATTTTTTATGTTACCCCTACAACATAACTACGGCCTTGCTAAGCTTACCGTGTGTCGAGTAATTTTGAGCTATTTTATATTAATAACCAATATCCTATTTTGTGGATATTATAATTTTTAGGGATTCGTACCAAAAAAGTAAAAACGTGACCCTATTATTAAGCCTCTGCTGTCTGTCTGTCGTGAGGCTGTATCTCATAAACTGTGAAAAATAGAAAGCTGAAATTTTCACTAAGTACCTACTCATACTTCCGTTACCGTTATATCAAAAAATACTACTCAATATTAATAACACACACCGAACGTGATTTTCTTATATAGATTATGGTGAGGAACTATTAGTGCACGAGTCCGACTCTTATTTGGCCGTTTTTTTTTAATTTCTAACGAACTATTTTCCACATACTTTAGTTCTTCCGAAGTCACATATTCGTGGCAAGTGTAAATGGTTCTTAAAACCCTTCCTTGATTCTCCACCTAAAGTGATTCTGCCTACACTCGAACTCAAAAAGGACTTAGTTTATTGACGATGTTTACGATAAATAAACCATGTTAGAAAGGTATATTGAATCAACTTATTAATTTATCGAGGTAAACAGGACTGGATTTTTTTTATTTTTTTTTGCTTGACTTGGTGGGAGCACTGCCGTGCTCCCAGATACAACTAGAAGACTTCGTTTTGTTTATATGTTATATTTATTTTGTTTTTATTTATATGCTTATCATATCAGACAACTTTTGCTATGACAGCGTTTCAATATCATTAATAGTTTGGCTGGTCCCTTGAAGTATCTCGACATCAGCACCACCTGCCGGATCCAACTGTAGCTCGAAAACATATTCGGTACCTCTACATTAGATCACAAAGGTTTTTTTTTAAATTAGCCCAGTCATTTAAGAGGAGTTAGTTACAACACACGTACCTACTCTGTTGTTTTATAATTAAGATCACAGACCCAAAAAAAATAGACAGAGCGATTGTATACAATTGCTACTAAATAGGTGAAGCACAAAAATCTGTCACTCGCCCGCCGCTGAGAGGTGGGCTTCATACGGTCGAACTGCTACATATTAACGTTCGTCACTTTTCGGCTCGATGGCTCCGTCTATACTTTTTTATGGGTCTGTGATTATGATGATATTTGTAGATACAAACTATTCTATTTACGTAATACTTAAGCTGTATTTTTGTTTAATATGAAAATTGTAGTAAGTAAACTTTTTGATTAACAAATTGTCAAAGTAAACTTGAGTTAATAATGTTTTCTCGGAACGATTTCAATTTAGTTTATTTTAGTTGACACAAACTTCTCAGAAGGTAACTAAGTATATATTTTAATAATCCCAACGAACCACGTATCTTTGAGAATATTAAAATAAAACATTTTTCTGTGTAACGAAGCACTTTATCTATATTTTTATAAAAACCTTTCGTCAAGTTAATGTCATGAAAAACTAAATGAAAGTTTTTTAAAAACTATTTTAAAGAAAATTTCGTATAAGTTTAGTATTTATATCATTATACAACTACAGTAAAGGGAAATAGTTTTTCAACCATATGTACGTATTACAAACGTATGTCCGTCAATTTCTTTGGCAAGCTCTACAGGTCAAACGTTATGACATATTTTATCATTATGAGGTGTTGTGGCAGTATTGTGGGTGTGACATGGTTTTTTATTATTTTGAAAATTTTTACTATAATAATTACTATAATTACTAACAGAATGTATCTACCTACTTATTTTTTTTAAACAATGTAGTTTTAGTATAAATACTTTAATTTATTTCTCTTTCCAGCTTTCAACACACGCCTAAATAAACTTACTGATGTCTGAGCTGAAAAAAGTTTTTCAAAAACGTCGTAATTTCCTACAAATTGGGCTCCGTCAAAGTTTTACTCCGGAAAATATTTTATCACAATTTCAGAGAATTATTCGGAACATTCTGGCAGGATAACTCTTTAATGTGATAAAAACTTTAGATCCCTGTACAATTGACTACACGCGATACGAGTTCCGAGTACGGTTATCTACTTAGACTTGTTCAGACATGTTCAAAGCATTATCTTAATTCCCATCCCTTTATATACCTTTACAACTCTTGTATAGTCAAATGATTATGTAGGCAGATTGAAAATTACAAAAAAAAACATCTCAGAATTTTATTAAATGTAATTCAGGTAAGCTTTTTAGGCTTACAAATAAAGTTTAAACTAATGTATTTAAATAACTACTTAGTAAGCAATAAAGAAAAATAAAAAAAACCTACTGCTGAAAATTGGGCTCGTATTTTCAAAAAAATTACCCTCTGTTATTTTTGCAATCGAGACGAATCCAATGACGCCTCCTGATGAAATCCGTAAAGCCGTCTAGAATCTAGATTCCAAAGTAATAGACATACATGCATACAATTATCAACTGATTGCAATTATACCACGTATACAAATCCCCCAAAATTTATCTAAGTAACGGAAATTACCTCAAAACTCGACCTTGCACAACAAAAGCCAACATCATCGTACCCTTGTATTGTTTGAAGCAATCTTAAGTCTAGAGTATGTTAAAGGGGCCTATCAACGCAAAGGCTACGTCATGAACCTTTAATTACGGGTTTCATACTGCCGTTCCGTATAAGGTATAAAGTTTATTTTACCTTGCAAGCCTTCAGCGTACTCAACAATCCAGGCAGCAGTAAAGCACCGATCAACAACAGTTTCTTGATCAGCAGAACTGATAGAAGAATAGGTATCAGCAAGAACTTCGTCTTCATAGTAGCCAGCAGTGTTAACAGAGGAATTATGATCGCTAGTTTCTTCTTTCTGCCTCTTCCTGGAATAAAATTCTCGTTAAGATTTTTGTACTTCTTCTCCAAGTGAACTTTAACTATGCCATAGTTTAAAGAAGATCATAATAACACACGTAACAGCATATCTAACATAGTTATACATAAAATTTAGGTTTTAAATTTTTTCTCAAAGTAAACTTTAACTATGCCATATTTTAAACCAAGATCCTAATAACATACGTAACAGCATAATCTAAGATAAATATAGTAATACATAAATTTAGGTTTTTCACTTTTTCTCAAAGTAAACTTTAACTATGCCATAATTTAAATACCTACATGTACGATGCATCAATTGTATAGAACGCATCTCAAAACAGCTAAAGCATGAAACTGGGACGAAATTATCTTAATTAACTACCTCTACCGATTAAACATTAACTATTAACTGATCAGTAACTAGAACTGTGAAAGAGATTCGATTAATATCGAATTAGACTCAGTAATCGGAATTAGTTCCTGAAGTTCACAGCTCGATTCGATTCAAATCAGATTCGATTCTGGAATGGTTGATTGAGTAACCTTAATTTGCTTGGAGTTCAAAGAAATTAAATCGGGACAGTTTAACACTAATTGTAGAAAACTGATAGAAAGTAGGTCTTTAAATCTACTCTACTTTAGAGTAGGTACGAATTTTAATAACTGATGAGGCCTAGAGCATACTCCACCACGCTGCTCCAGTGAGGATTCATATACATAGTGGGCCGTAAAATTCGTATAACTTGTACATAAAAATTTGGTGTTAACCTATAGGTATCACTCCCATAATGAAAACTAATCTAACTGTACGTCAAATATTGAAATCATTCAAGCCGTCTAGACTGTAGAGCATGCCAAAGAAATAGACATACATACATACACAATACATACGTACACACATACGCAATTGGGTAAAAAAATATGTATGTAAAATTTAACATAACATTATGTTATCCCTACACGTGAACAAACATTATGTAATTACCTATTTAGTAGTAGAAAGTAGCATTAATTACAAAATAATGCTACTATCTACTACTAAATAGGTAATTACATAATATTTGTCCAACGTCAAATGCAGTACATACTGCCTACAACAGAAATATCTGTGAGACTTGAATCCTACACCCATAGTTTTGCCAACCCTACCCACTAGGGTTATCATATTACATATCGTATATTTAATGCACCATCCCTTCCTATATTAACTTATGACCGTATTTCAAACACAATGTGACAGTAACCTATACGCAAACACGTAAAAAACACGATAGTACCAAAAACAGATAGAATTTGTCGTTTGTAATAAGGCGATACGTCACAATCATGTGATTTATAAATACAAGTTTCGTGTACTGTTTAGGAAAATACACTGGGATTTGCAAGTAAGTGTAGCACAATAAATTAAGGGCAATAATTCAAATGTTTGTGAGAATTTCATGTATTTTTGCGTACAAAAGTTATTGAGCGTGTTTTGTAAAATGATTTATTAAGTTAGGAGCCGATATTAAGAGGTATTAGTTAGGTATATGGATTATGAATGGGAATGGAACCTAGTAACCGGTAAAATTATGATCTCAAACCTCGGTTACTCTTAAATGTATTTAAACACCACAATATATTGATCAAAATCAATCGCTTAACACTTCAGTGATAGATACACGTACGATAGCTTTGATGTCTACACTAATAATATAAACGTAGTCTAATTAGCTTTGCTGTGCCCTACAGGGTCCATAATTATTGTAATGTAATTTATGGTGTGCAAATAAATGAATATGAATATGAATATGAAAACCTGAGAGTTTGTTTGTTTGAACGCGCTAATCTCAGGAACTACTGGACCGATTTGAAAAATTCTTTTAGTGTAAGATAGTCCATTTACCTAGAAAGGCTATAGGCTATAAAACATCGTGCTAAGATGAATACGAAAGGAGCAGTAATAAAAAATATTGTGAAAACGAGAAAATAACGCGGGCTTAGCCGCGAGCGATTGCTAGAGGTATAACAAGAGAGTTTGGTATAATATTATGTGGAAGAACTTAATACCCAAATATTAAATATTCAATATGAAAAGCCAGATCATTAAATGAAGCTTACAAAAGTAAACAGTCTTCTTTTAATAAGATTCTCTCGTCTTTATAAAACCGCAAGTAAAAAATATAATTGGGTATTATATTAGACTTCATAATTGCCTTCAAGTATAAAGATCATCATCATCATCATCGCAACCCATAACTGTCCCACTGCTGGGCTCGGGTCTCCTCTCAGAGTCTGTGGTTCAGGTCATACTTGTAGTTCATTAAGATACTCGTAGCTTAGTGCGGATTGGTAGATTTCACGCACCTTTGAGAACTTTATAGGGAACTCTCAGGTGTGCAGGTTTCCTCACGATGTTTTTTTTACCGTAGCAATTGATAATTAGTATCTAATACACACGTAACTTTTCGAATTAGAGGTGCGTGCCGGTGTGTTTGAACCCAGGAACTTCTGTTCGGGAGTTCAACGTTCAAACCACTAGGCTATAAAGATCTTATACCTAACTATAAATAATTCTAGCATTATTTAACACGATCTTTTGCATCATTATAGGGAAACATGTTATTATCAATAACTTATTCATAATAATTCTTAATGTCTCGATAAACATTAATTATAATAAAAGAAAAGTAGATTCAAGTTGTTTGTAACCTCATTTAAAAGTCCTAAACAAAATCGTTTAAATCCATTCATAATGATCCATAGTAATAATTCACAGCGGCGTGACCGATCAGCCGATATCATTTTCTGCCGTATTTCCTAAAGATCAGACAGTAAATCACGTTTATTGGCGTTTACTGATTAAGATGAATTTTATCGTGCTAATGTCTTTATTTAAAACAGATTTGTACGAGTAGCTTTTTGGTTCTAATATTGAACATATTTTATTACATGTAAGCTTAAAAATGATGTTAAATAATTATAATAATAAATTTAGTGCCTTGCTGTTAGCTGTTATCCCTTAGAAATTAAACTGTGTTCTGGGATGAAATGTACGTACAGATATAACTGATTTCTAAATTAAAATTAAAATTGAAAATCATTTGTTCATTATGTCACTGCATAATTTATTATGGAAAACGAAGTAACATTAAAATATCCATATAATACCAAATTTTTAGCATTACCTACGTTAAAGTGTATATAAGTACCTCGTTTTTTTCGTCGTGATTTAAAAAGTAAACAATCTTGGCATTACTTTTATTTTTTTCATTTACTTAAAAACATATTTAGAAGAATACGATAAGAAAATTTATTTTAAAATTAAATTTTTATTTATTCTTTATTTTTTTTTATTTGTGTCTGTCTTATTTTTAAATCGATAATTAGGATAAAAAGACACTGTAAAATTGTTTACTTTTTAAATCACGACAAAAATAAACGAGTTATAATCATTAGTATTGATCAAGATTTGACATCTCTAAACACTTGCTCTTAGAGAAAGTGACTATTGTATTTAATTATAGTGTAAATAATATCAAAGTATACAATCTTACGGTCTAATTCCCGAGCGTGGTTTGCGGATGACCACAAGTCATTCAAACCTTTTTCTTAGTAGAGAAAACAGGGCGAAGGTACCAAACGTGGGCACAGTCATTTTTGTAAATTAGACCACCGGATATTGTGTGGTGATAACGTTTTAGAGTAATTTTAAAATCTTTTGGACGTGTCGATGGAAATTAGGGAAATGTTTTTTGTTTTATTCGACTATGGTAGAATAGGTATGTTTTTCAAGCTTATATAAATGTCCATTTTTTTGCATTTTCTACAGTCCAAATGCTCATTTGTTAAATTGTTAGTATCATCTTGTTTATTGACATGTAGTCGGGTAACTATTTAAAAATTAATGTTCGATTTTTTAAAATCTTTAAATATGCGTTAAATATAAGTTACACCTTTGAATGTGATTATTTTTGCAAATACAACCTCCTTTGCCTTACGAATAAAATGATGTTAAAACATACTAGAATAACTCAACATGAGTTCCCAACGAATCAAATAAACTTTTATGGAACTAAAAACAAAACCTCGACCCATTTGAAAGTTTTGCACAAACATTGTAGAGAATGGTTATTGGTTGTTTTTAATGCGATTTTACCTTTTATCTTTTCATTCGTGTAGTAAAAATGGCGGAAGTATTAAAGATAAGACAATAAAGGTTGGAAGCAAAGAAAGATAAAGATAAACAAAGGTAAAGAAAATAGAATAAACTTAACAATCGTGTATATCTGCCTTATAGAATATTAATACTTAGAATAGAATAACTGAATTTTTCTCGGTCTAGATATTACTTTATCCTCTGTATTTATATATCCATACCATATTTATAGAATTGTAACAAAGCTAAGTATAGTATACAGATAACTAAAGATTATTGAAAGATTTAAACTAGTAAAAGAAAAACAAAACCTGAAAGCTAAAAAACATTTTTCGAGTTAAAAAATATAATTAGGTGTGCCACTCAGAAATTACACTTCATAAAATGAAAGTGTCAAGACACTAGAGTTGCCAGGTTGCAGGGACTAAAAAAATTGTATACACAGATGAAAAAATATAAAGACTAAGACTTCGGAACAAATGAGCGTAGTAAAAAAAAACAAAAAGTACTTATCAAATGATACCGTTTCCCGGTACATTGCTCAACAAGCCGTGCTCTGTGACATGCGTCAAATCATAAAAAAAAAGAAAAAAAAAACAATTTTTTTTTGTTCGGTAGAGTCCGTTTATACTTTTTTTGGTCTGAGGTATATAAGTAACACATGCAAATATACCCACTATACATACTTAAGTTTCAAAAACATTTCCTACCTTCCTGGACGCACGCAATCGTGTAAAAAATATTAATAATGCTCACTTAGATCAATTATGAGGAAGTTAAGTACTCACCATCGTCATTTTCCTGGTCTTCAATAGTCCTTGCACCTTCTGGGAGGTTAACTCTCAACCCTCTCATCTTAAAGAACTGCTTTACCAAACTCATGAAGTATTTAGCTAGCTCTGTCCATTCTGAAAGGAAGCTTTTTGATTCATTCGGTAGCAGTTCCTTCTCCTCTTTTAATTCCAATTGTTTTACTGTTTCTTCGTCTAGTGGCACGAAGCTTATAGCGTGGTTCGCTGTTATGGTTTCATTAGAATTCATGTCACCAAATATCGTTTTCTTAGCTATCTTTAAGGCTTTATATTTGACACAGGATAAAGCCTCTCCTTGTAAGAAGCAGCTGTCTTTGACAAAACGGAGATATTTGTCTTCTGCTGTACGACTTTGATCGATTGTTATTATGAGAACTATTAGACGTAAGGTTGATTTTAGCTTCAGCATTTTGGAGTTCTGAAACAAGAGAATTTATTATAATTAGTCATTTTCTAATCTGTTGCACAATCTTAATATTCATATCACTAAGCATCTCACTTTGGCGGTACCCGTCCATGAAGTACAATATTATTTATATATGACATTTTAACGTAAGGAATATACAATTTTATGAGCGTCGATGTGTCAAAAATATAATAAACTAGACGATACCCGCGGCTCCGCCCGCGCAAAAGTCGATAAACAAAATATTGATTTCGTCCCAAGGGAACCTATAATCGGGATAAAATGTATCCTATGTCCTATTCCTGGATGCAACCTATCTGTGTACCAAGTTTCAGCTTAATCCGTTCAACGGTTAGACCGTGAAGGAGGGACAAACATCCAAACATCCAAACATCCAAATATCCAAATATCCAAACATCTTTACAAACTTTCACATTTATAATATTAGTAGGATGAATGAACAAAGTATAGGTCACATTTTTGATTCCTAAGGAGTTTTACATACTTTAAAATAAGTATATTGAGAACATAGATTCGATCACTAAGTATGGATTTAAAACTTTACTACAAGCAAGTTTCGAATCTCGTTTCCAACATCTTAGTAATAACTTTGTGCATAATTCTGCTGATGACAACTCTTAAGCCAGAAAAATGGTATCCACACGATCATTTATATAATTTTCATCCTTAACGCTATAGATATAAAGATTACTTTACATCAACAACTGGATAGTACATCCATGATTTTGGAAAATACATAAACAAGTAGAACTTAATGAATAGAAAAAAAAATCCAACTACAAATTTTTTTCGAGTTGGCGTTTAAAAAAAATATTTATAATCTATGTCACTCTGACAATGAAGACGAATTCCATGACATCACTTAGGTTGTAGAGCATACAAAGAATTAGTCATAAACACAAACGCGCTTGATTAAGAATCGAAACATTATCTCTTATTAGAGCAATCAGCGAAATATGAAAGTAAATTCTTGCTATTCTGTACACCATGAGAATCTTTGAAAACCAATATTACCGAATTATTAAGACAATCACAAAAATATCTAAATATGAAGAAAACTGGAAAATGAGAAACATTTTCTTAGAAAATGATAATATTAAAAGCGTTCCAAGTTTAGCACTGTCATGATAAGAAGATTATCTGTTCATTATTTTAAACTTCGAATGGAAACACTTTTCGTTATCTATTTTTAAAATGTTACCTAATAACTCTAAAAGCCGGTAATTACTTTTTAAATCCTAATGTAATCCAGATGGTTTTAACCTTATGCAAAGTATTGGATTAAAAGATTATTATGGATTTAGAAATTACTTTAAAAATGTAACACAATTTAGAATTCTCTGTTGTAGTTATAATGGACAAAGGATATAAACTCCAAAACCGTAAATTGAGAATCGAACCCAAGACTCACTGAACGTTGGTCCAGACTTAGACGAGCCCAGCAGTGTGACAGTTATGGGTTGTGATGTAAAATAAGATTTTTTTTGTCAGTCTGTATGGAATGTGAAGACAATCTTTGAACCTCTGTTTAACAATAACGCAGGCTAGAGTTTGAGATTTGGCATAGTCAAAGTTTACATGAAGAAGAAATATAGAATGCTAAATTATGTTTAACACACTTTTATTTATTTTATTTTATTTTATTTTAGTATTGTTTTACTTTTTAGTTCTGAAGTCGGTTATTTTTATTGTGAAATTATGTTTTGTAAGAGAATTTGTCAAATTCTAAGAGAAATATATGAATCTTAAACCTTAAGTTAATACAACCCACACGTGTTATCTGTCAATGGATTAAATCTCAAAGGAATGTCAGAATTTAATTAAAGCGCGTCTTCCTCTTGTTTTAGTTTCTAACTACTGTCATTAAACTTGCAAGAAGTACTGATCGTAAAGACGTAGTACGCTTTATCATGGTTCTAGACTACGGTAGGTATTGATTTTGTTGACTATAAAGTCGAAGTGAAAGTGAAATTCTTATTACAGGTAAACGTTTACTGAAAAGGATGTCCCAATAACAACACTAATTATGTAGGTATCTTTTATTGATGAATAAATAAATTTTCATTTTCAATTTTCAAAGTCGAAGTGAAAGTTAAATTAATAACCGCTTAGTTAATGAAAGTCAAATGTTTAAAAATTTAAACTTAATTACAAAATATAATTCTAAGTTTAGCTTTATCATTAATAGTAGAACAATAAAACTTGAGTGGTGGAAATTGGATTGGTTTAAAAAAAATTGTCCATGTTATTCTCAT
>LGAG01000761.1:272268-283315 GCA_001278395.1 Lerema accius
ACAGGTAAATATTTACTTAAAAGGATATCCCAACGACGAAACTAAATTAATTATGTTACCTTTTGCTGATGAATAAATAGATATACGAGTATTTTCAATTTCAATTTCAAAGTTCAAAGTTGAAGTGAAAGTTAATTTATTTGTTTTTAGGTACACAACTTAATAACAGCTTAGTTAATGTAAGTCAAAAGTTAAAAAATTTAATTAGATTACAAAATACCTATGTAAGTTTATCTTTAGATATTATTTGCATTACTAGCACCTAATCATTAACAGAAGAAATAAAATCTGAATAGTAGAATTGAATGAGTTCAAAAAAAATCGTCTATGTTATTCTCATAATCGAAACAAATTCAATTACACCCCTTAAGCTGTTTAAACTGTAGAGCATGCCGAAGAATTGCACATACATACATACATAAATACATACATACGCGGGAAAAATATTTCCCTCCTTATTATCTTAGTCCGGTAATAGGAGTGACTTGAGTCAAAACATTTCTCACTAACTACTAATAAAAATAATAACTAGTGTCGATGTGTATCACCAAGTTATACTTATTAACTTGTTTAAGATATAGCAGTAGAAGAAAAAGTTAACGCGACACGCTCACATAATTGTATACTTTCGCTGTTTGCATGACAGTTCGTTTAGGTTATAAGATACGACCTAAACACTAGGTTTAGTTTACACGAAAAAATATATAGACTGAGACTTCGGAACAAATGAGCGTAGTAGAAAAACGTACTTATGAAATGATAACATTTCACATTCGACAGAGCTCTGTGACATATGTCAAATCGTAAAAAAAAAATTGGCTTAATTTTTTTTAAATTTTCTAAATTCAAATCATTTATTTCGTCTTAAAAACTAAAAACTAATAGCTCACTTAACGAACGTCAAAAATTTAAAATTTGTTCTGAAGACTCAGTCACTACATTTTTGGTCTAAGGTTTAGTCATTACCCAGTGGTAGGAAAAGTGCGGCTTCAGAGCCGCAAGTGGCTCTTTGGCTCTTAAGTACGGCTCTGACTCTCATATATCCACAGAAGGCGTAATAATATTTTCATTTAAAAAAGACATACAAACCTGACTTACTCAAACTTTCCAAGGATATGCAAGTACATTGTTCGCATTAATAAATATTTAATAGATAAGTATGAAATTTAGTGGGCTCAGTTCTCCCCTCACATGTTAACAGGGTATAGTCCACCACGCTGCCAAGTGCGAATTGGCATCTGCACATCCCTTTGACAACTTGATAGAGAAGGCGCACAAAAATCGTCAAAATTTTTTTACAAACTTTGATTTTGTTATGAAGTAATGAATATATTTAATTTTCTTGTAATTAAATCTCATTTTTTTATATGTTCCTTTTTTCTGTTTTTAAAATAATATTAATTTTATTATGAAGTTATTATAACTAATTTTTTTCTAATTAAATCTCATTTTTGTTATATGTTCCGTTTTTCTGTTTTTAAAATAATATCAAAATGATTACATATTTGTTTTTATTTAACAATCATCACCTATTAACATAGTTAAAACATAGCACACCAAATAAAAAAAAAAACTTACATTATAATCAGCACTCAAGCACTAAAGACAAACACTGGCAAAACAAAACGAAAACAAAAAAGAAAAAACAAAAAGTGCGCCAATTTCAAAGTTCGAATGCGCCCGGCGACTTGCCATAGATCAATGTCAAGAACGCAGCCTCTGATGCGGTATTTAAATGATCTAGAATACCACCGCGATACGATACGGACGGTTTCGAAATCGCGAGCTTAGATTTACACGCTGGTTCACTCGCTTTGTTCCTTCACAAATCTATATGGACGAGTCTGATTAAGTCTACTTACGAAATTATTCTACGAAATTATAATGTTTTTCTACGTGAGGGTTCTAATTTTATACACATTTTTAAAAGTAATGTAGTAGGTATGACTTTAAAATTTGATGTGTCTTACGTTGCCTAGTTAGCGCAGAAATATTCGAACAAAAATGTTATTTTCTTAATTATAATTATGTGTGACCAATAGGTACCTACATTTAATTTAGGAAATCTTCAAAATAGTTTTTACAATTTTCTTTTTTTTTATGTCAACATTTTCCTTTGTACAAACTTCATCTTGACCTTATCAATAAAGAACTAAAAAGCCTTATCCAATTACGTAATCATCTTTAGAGCATTAATAAATAAGTGGTTACCATAATAACAATCGCTCATATCCCTGTGGCTTGCGTCGATCCTAAGTGTCTATGAAATTAAGTAACAGTTGATCAGAAAATGGATAAATGACCGCAAGTGATAGAAACGTCCCTATACGTCATATTTGAGTAAAAAAAAAAACAAAAAAAAATACTTGTAGTAGGTACTTATGTACAGTCACGAGCAAAAATATCTGAACCCCCTTAGGCGTCATAAATATGTGACCCCCCCTTATAAAGCTAACTTCCCGGAGTCCGATTCAGCTGGAATTTTGCATGCATATTAATGGTACCTGAGTTTATAGCTTTCAGACAGACAGTTTGTTTCTATATAGTGATTTTCTTCGTAGGGTTGTAACATGACCCGTTCAGTTTCTTCCTATAAGGTTTCACTTCTATTTTCTACACTACATTACGTTTCAACTCACTAGTATTGATACCGAACTTCACTTAGATGAATAGTGAAAAAAAATTGAGAGGAATGTGAATTAATATTCAACAGGAG
Source organism: Lerema accius (assembly GCA_001278395.1). Lineage (NCBI taxonomy): Eukaryota > Metazoa > Arthropoda > Insecta > Lepidoptera > Hesperiidae > Lerema > Lerema accius. The sequence goes on from LGAG01000761.1 coordinate 274,985, forward strand.
ACTCTATAGGTATCTGAAGTAAGTAGTAGTATCTGAAGGTTGGTCTTCCGAACAGGACTTCCTGGGTTCAAACCCCTCGGCACCTCTAATTTAAAAAGTTATGTGCGTATTAGATACTTATACTTACTTGCTACAGTGATAAAATATCGTGAGGAAGCCTACACACCTGAGAGTTCTCCATAAAGTTCCTAATAGTGTGTAAAGTCTGCCAATCCGCACTAGGCCAGCGTGGTGGACTATGGCCTGTACCGCAGTGAAAGAAGACTAAGCCCAGCAGTGGGACAGTTATGGGTTGCGATGATGATGATACTCCGGAACTGTCAGCTTCCTCCCCCAACGAGGAAATGTTGCCAGTATTCTTTACTATACTTTATTTATTTTTTATACGCGCTCGACGAAATTTTTTTTTTAGTAATATTTTTTTGGTCCGAGTATGTTTTGTAAGAAAAAATAATGCAATAAATTTTTTTGACGATTTTCTAAAACTCGAAAAAATAATTACACAATTATCATATTGAGGCCATCCTAAGTAAGAGTAGAAATTTTTGTCGTAGATAATCCGAGTTAATTGAATTTAAACAAACCACAATAGTTTAATAGAAAGAAAACCGCTAAATCTTTTTCCCAAGCTACATTATACGCCTGACTTCGTCTGTAAATCACATTGCTTAAATTTTTAATCCCTTTATTAATACAGCATTAATAATAATCTTTAATAGTATGTAATGTTTGGTTAATGAACACACTTTAATCAAAGAATATACCCTTAACTTCTACTTGATCAAAAGTTAATCCTAGGATTAGTTAGTTCGAGGTTAAATTCGGATTATGTATCAAGAAATTTTTAGTGATACGGCTGAAAGGTTCTAAGACTATTTTAAAATTGACTACTAAAATCTCTTTAAAGACGGGCTTCCAATATGTCGCAGGAAGAGTATTCATATAGGTTACTTTCAAAAGTGACTAATTAACGCTTAATCAAATTCTAATATCTTTTCACCCCTCTAACACATCAAAGGTGACCCTTTTCACATTAGCATTCTATAATTGTTACTCTAAAAGTTAATACCAACAGAGTTGTTAAGATTCGTATACAGTATCCGTACGAGTATCCAAAAAAAAGTGAGCCGAATAAATTACACATATTTTCATAATTTTTGAACGCTCAACTAGTCGTCCTCTCAATACGGATAAAATCCTAACTGCTTTAACTGAGAATAAGAAATTAAAAAAAAAATATAGGCCTCACAATTTAAACGAAATCTATGACACCATGTACTCGTATGTTGAAATCCATCAAACCATAGTCTATACTCGTAGTGCGTACCAAAGAAATTTTAATGTACGTACATACCTACATACATTATTTTTAATCTACCCTCATAAAAATGTTTTGATATAGAAAAAAAAACACACTATTTTTTATTCAAATTTATACTGTTCTATATTTAAAATTAACCTGTTTTGATTGCAAGAACAGTCAATGAGCGGGATCGTTACTTTCTCTACGACAATGCGGCAGTGACGCCTTCAGTGTTACGGTCGTTTATTGTTATCATTAATTAATGGATAGCATGTCACCTTCTACTCATTAACTATAATTGTTACACGATATATAGCTAAGTACGTTGTAACTGTGTAAAATAAATAAACAAACAAAAATAAATAAACATTTTCTATAACTGGACTGTGCTATGAAATAAAGTCCTTCAAATTTTGATTCATCTTTTGACTGGCAACGAGTTGGTGACACTTAAATGTTGCTAATTACGTAAGGTTAGGTAAACTACGATAGGTACTTTATTTGTCGTTTTTCTTATTACAATAGTTATGAAAACATTAAACAGATTTTCAAATAATTTTCTTTAATAGAAGAAGAAAGAATTCGCCTAGTAACAAAAGAAAATAATAAATAGGACACCGACAATTCGTATACGTATGTGATTCAATATCCGAAATGACAATCACTAGTACATTTCATCGACTTTCCTTTGAAGTGGGATCCTTCCCTCAGGGAACTTAATTCCGGTAGAGTAATTATTTTGTTTTATTGTTTAGGTTACGGGAGCAATTGTTATTGGCAAAGTTTACAGAAAGATTTATACGAGAGAATCTTCCCTCAAAGGAATGATTTGGTGTCAATCAACTAGTTTGATTTATAGATTTATATTAGAAGTCTACCTTGTTTTGATAATAGTCAAGTAAAACATTATTGTTATTATTATTACTGTTGTTATTATTGTATTGTTTGTAAAGCTAAGGAAGAAACTTTCGGGGCTTTTGAAGTAAAAATATGTAAAACATTACTTACTTTTCTTTAAAATGGTTTGTGACGTCATACAAAAATTGCCGCTAAGATCAAGTAAATATCTGAAGCGCTCATAGCCCGGCGACTTGCATTGTGATCGTCGAAGTTAAGCAACTGTGTTCGCGGTCAGAAAATGAATGGATGACCGTGATCTTGAGCGCTTCCGTGCTTTACCAGGCATCTTTAGGCATCGGTCCCGGCTGTTGTTAGATGATAGTCGTTAAGCTTTGTCGGCGGCCATAGAAAAGTCGACACTTGGGTTGGACACTAAACCCTCCACTCCGCACTGGAGCAGCGTGATGGAGAATGCTCTAGGCCTCCTCAGTTATAAGTCGTGCTCAATATAGGTTGACGCCTAATGCCTCCACCGGGAATCGAACCCGAAACAGGCAGAATAATTACCAATAACTTACAGAATTAGACAGTAATTGATCGCTTGTATAACTCCACTAAATATATTTATTGAAGCTAAATAGACACCCTAAACATGTTTACAGATGTTGTAATAATATTTGTTTTAATCTACTTTGAAGTTCTGTTGATATTTGCTCCACTGAAGTTGTAAATATTTGCGTTGATCTAACCAAATGATCCAACGTAGTACCTATAGGTTAGACGCCATTTAATCTATAGGTTTATTTAGGTAACTAAAGTTAGGTACTAAAATGAGGAGCATGTAAGTTCATGTGTTATAATCATCCAATAACGATTTGAGCTTATGGTGCAAAGGATTTTAAACGAAATACTTTTCAAAGCGTCCTAGTTTTGATTCCTAGTGAAAGATTTTGGATGACTAAGTTTAATTACCCGACTACGCTAGAAGAAGGGTAATGTTTCCCGAGACCTGTATAGACAATTTCTTTGGCTCGCTCTACAATCTAAACGGATTAACGGATTGCAACATATAAGATGCTATTGGATTTTTCTCTATAGTGCGAGTGATATGAGCCATATGACTTTAAAAAGATAGATAGAAATAGCGTTATAGAAGTTCATGTGGCATTCACGCTATACTTAAACATAATTTAATTCGAACATAACATTTTAATTCACGAATAAATAACAGCTTTACAAAGCAAGGGCAAAACTTTAATATTTTTTCTTCGGTGGACCTTTCGGTTTCAGTAGAGCATGCCAAAGAAATGTACATACATATTTTCAAAAACATTACCCTCCTAAGGTAGAAATATCTCAAAATCTAAAGAATCTCATAACCATGGGTTTATAAGAAATACCATAAACGTGCGTGTGCAGTTTCTCTAAATTACAGTGATACGTGCCTCGGTCTGCACCTAGTAATCTGAACAGAAATCGAGTTTTCTTCAGAAAGTGAGCGAATCCAGAGAAATTTTAAGTTTTCCTGCGTTTAGCTAAAATAATACAGATAATAAATAATAATAAATAATACAGATAATTATGACCTAATGCATCTGGCCAGTAACCTAAATAACTACTAAGTTAAAGCCTAGATAAGTTTGTTTAAACAAAAATTGGTAACAGTTTTACTACGAGTATCTTTTGTTCTTGGGGAAGGTTTAGGCTCAAGATTTGATTTAGTTAGTGTATAACGAGAACTAAATAAAAAATAAGTATATGTTTATAATATTAAAATAACCGCTTTTTACTTAATGCGTAGATACATAATGTATATAGGCTATAGACATTATAACATCACGCTAAGATGAATAGGAGAGGAGCAGTAATAAAAAATATCGCAAAAACGGCAAAATTATGTGGGTGGAGCCGCCGGCGATTGCTAGTGTGTAATATAGTTTTGGCGGAATCTTGATGACTGTTCTCTGGAACACCTAGGGCCAGCGAAACCCAATTTGAGAATCATTAAATGTATGACCTAAAGAGTTATGGTTTTTTGACCACAGACCTGCTCTAGTAGGCTAAGATGCAATGAAAACTTAATGTGATTGAGCCAATATACTTACATTACAGTAGTGTTATCCAAAACGATCCTTTCAGTTCTTTTTGGCACAAACAAGCTATATTTGGCAATTCCACGCTAAGTTTTGTGCAATTTTTGGCCCCAAGCCACAATGATGCAACGTGTTACATATACATGAGTTAAACCGTAGTTTAGCCATCTAATCTAATGCCTCAAAAGTTAATGCTAGTTGTTCTACTTTCAGTGTTTTACGGACTATGCTAGTTTTAGTGCGGCAGTATTTTGGCTATGTTTTCTATTGTTGTCTTCGATGAAATTATGAGTAGGTATTTAAAATAACAAATACAGGCTTTGATACTTATATTTTCGTCGTGTCTATTCGTCAGTCTGTCTGGCCATTTTAAACTTATCTCAGGGACCTTTAAGATTAGAAGTAATTCAGCATTAAGTACTAATTATGGCTGTATATACGTACATTGTATTTAATAGGCCAACAAATAAGTTATATTAAATATTTTTAGCAAGTATGATTTACGCCTTTATGTGTAATATTTTTGTTCTTCCATTATCTAATTCATTTATTTGTCAGTTGCTTTTTATAAACAGTTATAACATTATTAACTAGTAGTTATAATAATACCTTAAAAAGTTTTCCACCCTACATTACTTACATCTTTATTTTCACTACAATATTTCTTTTCCGTCTCGTTCATTCACAAAAGAAAAACATTTCTATATAATTATCATTAGTTTCTTCCTGTTCACCAATTTTAACTTGTCTATGTACGCACTCAAAATACATTACAAGATGGCTTCAAATATTTGTCTTTGTCGTATTTCCCATCTATTTACATGCTTAATTAATTCTGACATTGAGATAGATTGTCATTAATCCATTTCCAATCGAACGCCTTAGGCTAATTTGCACTCGACAGGAATATTTGATTCAAAGGGAGCTTCATTACTAAGTGCCATTTTATTAAGTGCTAGATGATTCAAATGGTTTTAAGTATCAAGTTACAAGTATCAATGAATTATGTATGAATGAAATGTATTAACAAGGAAGCATTAATTAACCTAAATTCTAATTTCAAAGCCGACGTTGTCGGTCGTTTTGTGTACAATTGAGCTCATTTATATTCTGTTTTGCAATAGCGTCATAGCAAATATTTTCTCATCTGTGGTCATAGTAAATTATATAATTTGATCCTAGACCAAAAAATATAATATATACACAGTCTTCGGAACAAAGAAGCGCAGTAGAGAAAAACATAACGTTAAAAACAAATGATAACGTTTCCCGGTATCTCCATTTTTCGGCAGACCGTGCTGAGTGACATAATAATTATGTCAGATCGTAAAAAAAGAAAAAAAAATTACCTCACTTTTTTGTTCTGAACGCTGAGTTTATTATATTTTTTGGTCTGAGAATCTGTTTTAGTTTTTTATTCGTATTTTTCAGGTGCAGAACTAAATTGTACTAAGTAAATTTTTGTGTTAACCTTCTAAGTTAAGCAGTATTAAATGATAGTAACATGAAATCAATGTAATAGTTTTAAGCCTAATAAAGATAGTATCCACAGATTAATCCGGCTGAAATAACAGACGTTATTTCCATCCGGAATTAAAGCCCATAGCCTCTGCCAATCACAAACGAGCAAGATAGATGGTTGATGGATTACTGGCCAGATTTCATTTGTGTTTCTGACTTAGCATTCGGTATTGGTTATCACTTTGATTAGAAAGTCCATTGAAAACTAAATACAGCTACACTATCATAGCTTCTAATATTATCCCCTTTGGGTTCCATGGATCACACAATTAGACGATGTATACACACTAAGATAATTTTCCTCAATAGGAATTGAATCCAGGAACTACTGAACAACGATCCGTCAAATTATTGTGTTTTAATAGATAAACATATCTACGGTAAAAGTTTTACAAATTCTTCCACAGTGTAAGAAAGAAATGGCATACAATTGAAGATAGTCGGATTTGCTCCCATCACTATCATTTTATCTGCCACTTATTCGTTGATATTTCTTAACATGTTAGTATTAAAATCGTGTAGGAACGAGTATTCCCAGGGCACAATCGCAGATTTGATAAATGACACAAATTTATAAAAATTCCCTTATACTTTATCGAAACTGTTGATGTAACATACTATTACGTATTAAGGTTATTGTACCTACCTACCGTCTCTTGTTTTCTTTAATTAACTATATTTTAATTGTCTGTGACCAAGTAGGCAATGCGTCGGTTACTCTTTTAGTATTCATGTCTACAGGCAATATGAACGGCGGCATTTGTCGGTTATTTACATAAAAAAATAATAAATCCTTATCGGTTAAATATTATTATAGAGCAGCTAGTTTTGCATTACCTAACTTAAGTACTTCGACGTGCGTGTTCAAGGATTTTGATATGAAACGCTTATTGGGTAATATTACTATTTGTATTTGTAGTATACAAAATATTATTTAAAGTCAAAACTTAGTATAGTGATTTGAAAGTCGATAAAACGAAAAAGAGACAGAAACATAAATTACGTGGGAGAAAATGAGATAGGAAGCATTGTATATTGTTTCTACTTGGTACTACTAGATGGCAGCACATGAGTTTCTTACTAGCGACATCTATTATCACGTTAGTAGTACTATTTTATCAAGTGTTGAATACTGTTTAGTGTACAGTGACGTTTATTAATAAAGCGTAAAATAAATTTGAAATGGTATGACTAAATTGATTCAAACTGACAATAGATGACGTTATAAGTTTTAAAAATGGTGACTTGGTGTTTTGTATATGTGTTACATTCGTCTCATTATCTTGACGCTAAAGTTTTTGAAGGTTTCACTTCTACCACATGTGAATTGCACACATTTTTTTATCAATTTCCATACTGATTAAAGCTGGCCATATACAGTCTATTTCACGCAGTGGCTGAAGCATTTTGAAGCAGTAAATATCAATTAAAAGTCAATATTAATCTATTTTATAACTGCCTATTGATCCTAATGTGTCATCAGAGCAATAAAAGTGTATCATATTGAAATCGTCTAATAAAAATCGCATTGTTGACATTAAGGAATAAGTAAAAATAATTATATAGCCTTCCTGTAGTCTAAAGGTCATAGCCCACTATCACGGCACCGCAACAGCACAGCAATAAAACTTATTGCGAAAACGGCAAAATTACACGGGCGGCGTCGAACGAAGTTCTCTGGACCAATAAAAAAAAATTTGGGGTATTTTAAAGAGGCCGGGTATGGTAACGAACGACAGTTGGACCCTGCAGATGGTGCTAGAGGTATATCAAGGGACCGGTCAAATTATAAGAGTTACTAAAACACCGCCATAGCAAAAGTTGTCAAACATGATGAGCATTTACTTTACTACATTTACCTGTGAAAAATGCAGAACAACTTTTCTTGAGGCATCTCGTTAATAAACTATATTTATAAATATATCAATGTAATTATGTAAGTGTAATTATGTTAATGGATTTTACAAGCATCGCAATTTTTTAAGCCTAATTTTTTTCAGGTATCCTGTTAATAGTGCTGATAATAGTCACAAAAAACTTATCAGCTCGCAAACGTTATAGGAAGCCGGTTATAAATTACCCTAAGGACACCTTGTTTTGGGCGACTGACTTCTTCGTGAAGGGATGCAGGAACTTCATGATCAAATGCCCTGCCGCTTACAAGTAAGATTTTGAAGACTGTATGATCTTGAAACTTGCAGTTAGAACTGGGAAAATTTGTGCTTAATAGTTTCTCAAGCGTATAGGCACACGTCTGAAATTAAAATGTAGTTTCCAAAAAAAAAATCTAATACATAAGTTCTTTATAGACAAAGCTGTCATCATCATCATCATACTTAATAAAAATGTTGATTGACTGACAGACACGCTCAAGCCTAAACGGATAGACCTAGAAGTATGAAACTTGGCACAGAGGTTCCTTCTAGAGTGTAGGGGAGCACTAAGAACGGATTTTTGGAAATTCCCAATTTCAGGGGGGGAAATAGGGGATGAAAGTTTGGATGAAAATTAAAAAAAAATTGAAGCAAGCAGTTTGCAAATTAGTATTTAAGTTTTCGATACTAAGCTAAAAAG
>LGAG01000761.1:283428-303190 GCA_001278395.1 Lerema accius
TAGTTTCCAAAAAAAAAATCTAATACATAAGTTCTTTATAGACAAAGCTGTCGTCATCATCATACTTAATAAAAATGTTAACTGACTGACAGACACGCTACAGCCTAAACGGTTAGACCCTGAAGCATGAAACTTGACAGATCATTCCACTTGGTTCCTTCCAGAGTGTAGGGGAGCACTAAGAATGCATTTTTGGAAATTCACACTTTAAAAGGGTCAAATAGGGTCAATTCAATCAAACGTTCTTAAAACCACCACCACCAATTCACTTCACCAATTTTAAACAATAATTTTTTCCGCAAGCAGAGCTGCGGACAACAACTAGTGTAACTATAACTATCTTTTTCTGTCTATTTGTCCCCTCCTCCCCTCTCCCCCTTTAGGCATTAATTCCCCCTCTTGGAGATAGACTAATGCTGCCCATGCCTAGCAAATGCTTTGTTTTCGAATCAAAGGTTAACTGAAGCGAAACGAGACGGGTATAATATACAATGTATCTATTGGTGTGTTCCAGGAATCAGCATATTTGCGCACGGAATTACAACCACGAATACAAGGACTTCACTAACTATTGTGAAATGCAATATGAAAACTGCAATACATGGAGAAGTAAGTTTTTTTTATCGCTAGTCGTATAGTAAAAGTAAATTTTGCGAGCTTCTTTGACGATAAATATATATGAATATTTGCTCAGGAAACTGTGTGTCTAGACCTTATTTTTTGTATACAATATCATTGGTCTAGACAGTTTTATTGGGAAATCTAACACAAGTTACACCAAGGTAATATTAACTTAGAGATTTTTCGCACTTGTTTTTATAGTTGGGGAATGTTTTGCTTTCCTTTTTGTTAGGTATTTCTTAACTAATTTTAATATGTTTTCCAAAACTGTGTCAAAGGAATTTTGTTAGGGTGATTAAACTGTATGGTGATGTCATAAGCTTAAAAGGAGGAGAGGTTTAACTTCCTAAAACAGGGGAATTGCTCGTTCATAATACATACGCCTTACGTCTACTATTAGCACTTGTACCTAGTCAAAGAAATTTTACAATACATTTCTCTTGTGAAAAATACTAACTTAAGCTAAAGACTATACAAATATGCCTTTAACAAATAATAAAATTATGAATAATCAATTTTTTAAATTTGCTACCATTCGGAAACAATCCTAAAAACATGATAACAAAATCGGGGGATAGTATGGCGTTGTAGTTTCGAATCTATCGTCTGCATATAAAATTTAATTATATCACTGGATAGGTAGGGGATCACAGGATTAATTACAATGAGCGATAACAGTTTTAGTTTATTTTACGGCGAAAATGTGTACATAAATGAAAATATTTTATTTAAAAAAATAATTTGTAACATAAACGTAATAACGTACAATACACAACCGTGTCCATAGTCCATAACACGGCTACACCCAATTTTTTTGTTGGATTTTTCCATTTTAAAATTTTCATCAAAATTGATTGTGCCGTTTTCTCTTACACGATCATAAAAACATAAAAAATAGCTGACATACTTTAGTAATATAATCTTAACAAATAGCATAGTCTGTTACTCCGGAAACTATAGATCACAAATATTATTTTTTACTCGAGTTAATGTCAATACAACCCAGGTTATTTTACTGTTGGCCAGCATCCAAGTCACGCACTTCTAACCTGATCTAAAAAAAGATATATATAAAATAAACAATGTAAGTTGTACATTAAAATCGTTTTGTTTTTAACCGTGCTGTGATTGTTGCAGATTGGCAAGTTTTTAAAAGAGATCGATGCTGAAGAATGATCAAGTGAAATAAAAATTAAAAAATAGACTTGTTTTATTACGAAAGGTACCTAATGTTTTTATGTATGTTTGTATGTACGTATGTCTGTAGCCCGAATGGCTGAATGGATATTAACATAATATAGGTGTCATTGAATTATGTCTGTTGTAGGACTGATTATAAATTCTGAGAGCCATTTATTAATGACTAGCAATCGCCCGCGGCTCCACCTGCGTAATTTTCCTCACGCCTACCTCGATAATCTTACACTAAAAAAAAAATCGGTCCAGTAGTTCCTAAGATTAGCGCGTTAAAACAAACAAACATACTCTTCAGCTTTATATACAAGACGTAACTCGTTTTTTCTTACGTCTCTTTTAAACATTTAAGCAAAATCAGAGTTAAAAAGAGATGTACTATAGTAGAAACATAAGAAACTACTAGACATAATAGAAACTGTAATTTCAGTCACAATCTTTATGCGATGAAGTTTTAAGTGTCAGCCAAAACAAAAAACCCCTCATTCCGCCATTTCACTACAACCAACCAAACCTATCCAAACTGTTAGCAAACTTCTAATTCTGGTAACAGGAAACGTAAATAAACAATCTTATTTATTGTAGCACACATAATTGGGTTTCCGGTAATTACTAAAGTAGTTGCATTAGCATATATTACTTGGTTACCTTTTACCTTATTTGGTTTTACCCACGTACAAGTTTAATTACCCATTAATTGAGTTCAAAGGTACGATTATTGTATTACCTTACAGTTTACACATTAAGGGTTTGGGTCAATTTCCAAATTTTTTTAGATTTTGAATTGATAGTGGGGAAAGCGAGGTTGAAGGAGCCAGGCATAAGTATTTTTCTGTTACAGAATCTTTGAATTTTTCTGTTACGGAAACGCGCATAAATTTTGTACTCTAGAGGTCACTCATCAACTTTCCGAACGCGCCGACAGTTGCTTAACTCCGTAAACAGGTTCATCATAAGCCTAGCCTAGTGGCTTGAACGTTGGTCTTCCGAACGGGAGGTCCTGGGTTCAAACCCCGGCACGCAGCTTAGATTTTCAAAAAGTTATGAAGATAGGAATTAATTATCACTTGCGTCGGTGTTCAAACATCGTGAGTGAACCTGCACACCTAAGAGTTCTCTATAAAGTTTTCAAACGTGTCACGTCTGCCAATCCGTACTAGGCCAGCGTGGCGGACTATTGCCTGTACCCCTCACAATGTGAGAGGAGACCCGAGCCCAGCAATGGGACAGTTATGGGTTGTGATGATGATCACAAACCTTAGCTTCGTTTTATACCTACATCTTGTAAAACATATTCTTAGTGGTAGAATTCACATTCACGTAAAATTCTTCAAAGTCGTAGGCACTACGTCGACAGAGACAATTTAGATTTCTAGACTACGATTTATATTTTTCTTAAAACTTCTGTTTTGTTTACCGTAATTTAATACCTACAATACTATGACAAAATTACAAGCATTCATACTATACATAATCTATACTGTCGGAGGATCCAGTTTTGGAGTGTATGTCCTCTTTTTTTTACCCGCAAGCCTTTATAGCAGTCGGATTTTTCTGCTATCTAAGACTGATTTGTTAAGCTTGAGTAAGGCATTCTATCTATTTGTCAAACTTAACTTGTTTTAGCTATATAATACTTGAATTCACCAGAGATCGTTTATCTCAAGTAATGAAACCTACAGAAACAGTAGGAAACCCTAGAAATAAAGCCGTTTATTTATATTTCCGTAAGATAATAACAATGGATGAGGAAAATTAAGTTTTCCCGGGAAATGGATTAGTTCGCCACCTGTAATATAAGGTATAATGATATCATCATTAGTTGTTATTTGTTACGAGATAATAAACTGGAGTTATGAAGTCATAGGGTAAATATAGGTATACCAGACCCGCCCTCGCTTTGAGTCGATAAACTTATCCGTTATCCCGTGGAAAAAACTTTCTTCTCCTCCATATCAAAGCACGTTTAATTAACGGGGGTTGATTAAAAAAAATATGTGCATAAGTGTACCATTGATACCTATTTTTGAATAAATTATTTTTGAATTTTGAAGTTCGAATTTCGAATTTGAATTTAAGGGACACTTCTAACGTATGATTTAACTGATAAATTGTGTCCTTTTCATAATACAGATAGTAAACGAAGGTCTAGAGGTCATTCACACCTCTTTGTCCATTACTGTTGTTCCATTTGACTGCGGCATATCAGGTGTATCGCGTTATCTTTGCTCATATTAATAGAGTGATGATATTTCATGTATGTAGAGCAGAGTCAAAAGTCAAAGTCAAATACGAAATTCCTTTCACTGTTTATTTCAAAAGATCCGTTTAAGTATAAGCAGATTTATTTCAATTATTTACCCTTTTATCAACAAAATTAAGCAAAGCTATTAAATACTTATGTAAACATTTGTTATAATTATGAATATTTCAATGATCCCTTTATTGATTACTAGCTGCGCCCGCGTAGAATTCGGTTATATCGCGCAACTTTTTCGCGATAAAAAGTTTCCTATGTCCTTTCCCAAGTTCAGTTCTATCTTCGTACCGAATTTCATCAAAATCAGTTCTTTGATTTAGGCCTGAAAGCGTAGCAGACAGACAATATTAGTAGGGATGTTTGCCATCAAAGACCTAAATTTTTTCTGTCTTTGTTTGTCATTTAAAAACGTAAATAACTGCTGTGCCCATGATACAGCTAAACTTTTTTATTATTATTAAGTAACCTTTATCGTTCACAGACATCATAAGGTTACTAAAGAGAGAAATATGTTTTCAGATCTTATTCCAAAAGAGTACCGATGTGAAATCTTCCTCATATTCAAGTAACGGCGATCATTTGAACGTCACGATGAGCATCTAAATCGTTCATGCAATTTTGTTCCACACCACTGCAGTAAACGTGATGGGAATACACAAGAGGTTTAACGATAGACGCGATTCATCCCCTCGCTTTTATGCAGCAATCTTTTATGTCAGCTGTTCAATAAAGGGTGATTTGGCTGAAGACATGTCTTGATCCACTATGGACGTATAACTTAAGGCAGTAGTTGGCTAAGAGCGGCTCCATAACTGCATGTGGCTCTTTTACTCCTTAAGGGCTCTGGTACAAATAACCACGGACGGCGCAATAATATTTTCATTTTAAAAATGTATGAAAACAAGCAGATGTTTTTTTTATTGTTCTCATGTTCATAATTGACTAAATATGTTTGTCGACCACTGATTTAAGCTATGTGAAGCTTAATGCAGTCCCTACTATTAGTTCCTGACGATTCTAAGTTAATTAATGGTCATTTTCACTAAGTATGAATTTGAAATACAGCTGTAATCAAATAACCATGTTCTCATTTCATTAACTGTATTGTACTCAATCATAAGAAGGTATACCGTACCCAGTCGTCAATGGATTAGTAACACTTACTCTCTCCCGTTTCCTTTACTCCCTCCTTTTCCTATCCACTCTCTTGTCTTTACAAGAGATCCAAACTCAATCGCGATTAAAAGAATCGTTATGGCCCATCATTCTATCCATTTAGATTGACACTTGCCCACACTATTTCGAGCAAAATACTACGTAAAATGTAGTGAATTCCATCACGTCTAATTTGCGGGAGTCGGAAGCAAGTCACGGGTCTATATTAAATTCCCTAACGTCGTGACAGTGACATGAGTGCCACTAACACGTAGAAAGGAACTATGTTCCAAGTAAGACTTGAAAAACTAGTATCGTAGAAATCTTCGCCTTCATGCACGCGAAACAATTGCTAGCGTTTTGTTTTAGGCGTCGTTTTGAACTTATTTAAACGTGGTAACGATGTTTGTTGCTTTGTATAATTAGAAATTCCATAAAAAAAAATACTTGTTAAGAACCCAAGTCTTGCAACTCAGTTCTTCTGCCGTAAAAAGTTGTGAGATCTTAATAGGTAATACCAAGTCAGTTATTAATTTTATAATCGGTCCCTACATAAGGGACCTTCTGTTTTAAGTTGTTATGTAACTATGTAACCTAACAATTAACATCTTAAAGTGACCACGTCAACATTAAAAATCTTCTTAAATAAGTAGATTGCCTCGGCCATCTCATAAAAACATAATAATTATATCTCATAAGAAAAATATATAATATGAATTAGATCGTGTAATGGTCAGTGTCTTGAATTATAAAATAAATATTTTTTCTTTTTTTTTTAACGCTTCCTTACACCTAAGTCATGAAACTAACAACGCCATCTTTTCAATAATCTAACTTCAAGGTGTTGCTATTTTCGACAAAACGACCCTGAGAAAGAACAGGTGTTTTAAGCAAGTAATAACATCATTATGGAAAAATGTTTTCCTATCGGACAAATTGCGAAGATTTATCAAACAACCATATTTTTGGACGTCTTTATTCGTATCAAGTGAATCTCCAATTACGGACTTATGCCAAAAAATCACTAACAACTTGTTAACTGGCGAATAGCGACCACGTTTCCTCTGATATGCAAGGTATTTTTAAACCAACGTCAAGTGGGAAAAATGCTTACTCGACAACTAATTTTTACTAACCGCACAGCAACTAACATTGTCACTAATAGCTACTAATCGACTAACAGTATCTCCTACAGTTCTACTAGAAACTTGAAGGAGTTAATGAGGAGAAGAAGTAAAAGTTTTTATATATTACGTTATTTATACAAAATTTTTTAAGCAAATATATAATTATCAATTTCTTATGCACACTCTACAATCAAAAACAACTTGACTGATTTCTACGTGTTATTCGTGGGAGTGACGTATATTATAATTATAAAAATATATTATTTTTTAATTCTACCCCCGATTTAGCAGTCTGGTTTCTATTAGCAGTAAGTGTACTCGTAAATAATTAATAATACTGTGGTTTTCAGGACAAATGCTTTCCTCTCAAAGTACATTTCTCAATTCTCATTGGCTTTAGTTAATAAACAGATTTGCACATTATGGTAAAAGATTAACAATGAGATTTAATTTTGAAGTTTATTGTTTGGCGTGGCGAAATTAACGGCATTCTGCGGTTCTCAAAGTTTAAAATTAACCTAATGAGATTTTGTATTCTTTGATTAATTAAATTATCTTAGAGCATTATAAAAACAGACGTTGAAAGACGTAATTGTTGAAAGGAAAAATACAAGTTTTTAATAGAGCACAAAACTATTTAAATCAGAAAAAAAAATTAATTACATAACTAACAGAACTTGTATTACATTGTATATTCTGAATTGGTTTTGTTTTTGTTTTGTATCACAGCGAAATAAACGTTTTCTTTCTTTCTTTCTTTCTTACATTAACCTAAAACAGAGACGAATTCACGCCTACCATAGCTATAATCATTTTTTTTTCACTAAAACTGTTTTGTCATCAGTTGCCGTTATTTTCAATTTTCATCGGTTCCAAGCGTGCAAGGCGACTAACGAGAAAAAAAGACATTTTGTTTGTATAGGATCAAAACATTCCACAGATTAATAGAATCCATCAGTCAACAACAGAAACTTTAGACACCACTAACAAACATTTTTTTTTTACTTTTATTTTAGCTATACTCTTCTTTAATGGAATTTGGTGACTTTGTTTAGGGATAGTAAGGCACAGTATACAAGAGGCGACCAACTAAGTTCTCAGGGGTAGCAACGCATCTTATGACCAACTACAAGTGGGACAAATACTAACCTGATTACTAATATTTACTAACTTAAGTGACCCGCACTAACCGCACTAACTTCTGCGATCTCTTCACGAAAGAATTGACGACTAATATTCTTACTAATACCACATTTATCCGAAAATATCCCATGTTCCGCGTTCGGATATTTATGTAGCGATAAAAATCGTTTGTATCCGTAGCGGTGTATGGGTCACTGGGTTTGATGAGATGAAAAATTGGCAACCTTACACGATCTCCGTGACAATATAAAGTAAATTTTTCGGGTAAAGAAAAAATTATACGCCAAATCTTAATACAAAAACCTTCATTTGATTCCTAAAAGATCATTGACCTAGTATTTTTTTAAATTTTGGAAAATAAATAAACGATAGCACACTCATACCCCCGCAGTAGTATTCCCTGTGTCGCGGGTGACATGGACAACACAAATAACACATCACTAATTTTAATTAACGATAACTTTTAAAATAATGCAGAGTGATGTAATGTGTTCGTGTTTAGATGGTGCAGAAAGGGGAAAAATAAATTTGGTGTCAATTATAATGCAACTACATTTATTTTTAAAATTCATAGCATAAATTACACAATTAAATATTTTATGAAAAGACATAGCTCATAGATTACCATCACATTTAAGGTAAGGTGGGGTAAGACTAACACACGGGGCAAGACTAACACTGTCTATTATCTCGTTATGCACTTGAAGAAACGACATGTGTGTGTTTTAGCCGAGAACATTTAAGTTTGTTCTATCTTACAGACTGGAAGAATTTCGTATTTAAGCTATACGTATCGAGATAAAAGACAGTGTTAATCTTACCCCACCTTACTTTATATCCTTTTAAATTCTACAATCTTCAAACCAGTATCGAAGGTATCTGTAATCTTTTGTACAACGTAATGACGGTCTCTTTCGTCCTCAACATTGGCCTTCTAGTTTTATTTATTAAAAGGAATATCAAACCCAGCCATCAATTCATTACCTAGGGGATAGCTCCATGGTATCCATCCCCTACGAAGTCTTGGAGGACCTTTCTTCGTATCGTAAAATCTAGGATCTAGATAGTCATACTTTATCCTGCTGTTGTAGGCGTCATATAGAAAGTCAAGGACTGGATGGGTATCCACGGGATGGAAGTAATGAATCAAATCTGAAGCTCGTAGCTTCATTGAAAGGACATTGATCCCGACAAGGCCATCAAACTTCCAGCCTTTTCCAAGTAACATGCGATGAAGGGCAGCTCCATGCTCTATACCAAACTTCGCCCAATTTGCTGGAATGCAGAAGTACCATCCCCACTCCGTCTGCCAATAATAATAATAACGCTAACGCATACTCTCGCAGTAGGATTCATTGTGTCGCGGGTGGCATGGACAAAAATAAAACATGACTACCACCCATGAAACGAGAACAAACATATTTTGTATGTCACATAAATATCTCCCATAATTCCCCGGCCGGGAATCGTACCCGAGACCGCTCGCGTAGCAGACAGGGTCACTATCAACTAGGCTACAGAGTCGCCAACATAAAAATTAAAATGTATGTGTAGTTATCTACACGCGTCAGAAGCTATACTTCTTTGTCAAAATCAAAATCAAAAATCATTTATTCATAATAATATAGGTATCAATGATACTCTTATGCACGAAATTTTTTTTTAATCTCTCCCCGTTTCGTAAAGGTGCTTTAATATGGAGGAGAAGAAAGGGGAAAAAACTCCTTAAAAATCAAAATCAAATTGACATTTTGTTCACATTTCATGGTATGGTATACAATAAGAACAGATTTCGCTGCCTTTAATCTGCTCACCTTTGGACATGTTTTCCATATATCCCTCGTTTTTACAGCATATTTGAACCATGGCATAGGTTTTCTCTTCCAAGCCATAATGTATTGAAACCCTACTATTGTGTGGATCTCTCCTTTTGGAGTTGGACTTCCATACTCCCACCTGAAATATATAGACTATATATATATATATATATATATATATATATTATATTAGGTGTGACGGACTCACTCCATCGTTCATCTTTTACTTACTGCTGAGTCTAAAAGAGGAATATTAAGGAGGTGATAAACGTAAAACGCAAATCTGTATTCGGCTACGTTTCTCAACTGTAACTTGATGAAATTGAGGTTATATTTTCAATTAGCAATCGCCCACGGCAACACCCGCGTAATTTTCCCGCTTTCGCAATATTTTTGAATGCGTCTTCTATATGTATAATATGAGAGCTCTGCAGCTATTTGTCTTAGCGTGATATTATATAGCATATAGACTTCCTCGATAAATGGACTATCTTACACTAAAATAATTTTTCAAATCGGCCCAGTAATTCCTGAGATTTTCGCGTTCAAACAAACAAACTCTTCAGCTTTATATTATTAATACAGGTAGTACAAACTCACCAATGCGAACTTGCTCTAGTGCAAAGAAGGGTATGATAAGACGAATAATAATTGCCATAGAATCTGTAAGTCCCCGTCCATACAGCAAGATCAAAGGTTACACCAAGCGGATGCGTTACATTCTGGTATTCTGTACGGGTGTACTGAAAAAAAAATGTGTGCAATTTACATGTGCAGAAGTGAAACCTTCAAAAGTGTTGGCTTCAAGGTAATAAGACGAATCAACGTATCTAATGACACGTTTACCAACAAGTCAATATTTTTAAAACTTATAGCGTCATCTATGATTACAGTTTGAAACAATTTTCTCATTCCATTTCAAATTTGTTATAGGTTTCATTATTAGATGTTACTGTACTCAAAACAGTATTCAACACTTGGCTAAGTAGTACAACTAACATGATAATAGATGTCGCTAGTATAAAACTACCGTGGTGCCATCTAGTTATGATGCTTTCTATCTCATTTTCTCCCACGTAAATACGTATGTCTTTTTGACGTCACTTTTTCGTTTCATCGACTTTCTTTTAAACACATCTTTTAAACGGCTCAAGCGATTAGAACACTCGCAGATAAGTCACTTTTAAACCAAAATTCAGATTGAAATCGGTTCATACCACGCTACGGTGCCACGACAGATACACCCACAGACACGTCAAATTTATAACACCTCTCTTTTTGCGTCGGGGATTTAAAATGTAGATCGAGAAAAGATGGTTACGGCGTGTCGCTTTTTTGCTCGACTTGGCGGGTGCCGTGCCTCCAGATTTTTATAATAATGTAGGTATACTTACTTTTGGATGATAATGAATTCTCGCGGGAGACATATACATGGAACTGTTTAGCATTGGCATGTCATGGTCGTACCAAGCTCCGAGGATATGTGTCACTGGTTGGTTTCTGAGACCTTCATGTTGAGTGAAGACCGCCTCAGTAGATGTTGCAGTTGTCAAGATATGTCTCATAGTGAGTACAGCACAGCCAGCTAATGGTGTTAATCGTTTGTAAACTGTAGTACAGTAGCATCCCATCAATTCAGGCCTTTCCTGAAATTTTTAAATCTATCAATTTGTTAACAAAATTAATGTCCTACGTCAATATTAATAGACGAATCCTAGGACATCTCATACGTTAAAAACGATCAAGCCTTTTAGGCTCTATTACATACATGCATCACACACTCGAAATATTATTACCCTCCTTCTAGTGTGGTCGAGAGAAAAAGGGATTCAAAAATTTTGTTATAAGAACTAATTTATGCTGAAACCAATTCGAATATCTGGTCTTGTATGAAATAATAATGGTAATCTTGATATCACAGACCCATAAAAGATATAGACGGAGCCATCGAGCTAAAAAGTAACAAACGTTATATAATATGTAGCTTTTCGACTATATGAAGCCCACCGCTCGGTAGTATACAGCGAGCGCGTGTCAGATTTTTGTGCGTCACTTATTTAGTAGCAACTGGACGTCGCCTGCGGCTTCGCCCGCAGAAGAAATTTAAAAAAAATATTGAATTTATCCCAAGGGAACCTATAATCAGGATAAAATGTATCCTATGTCCTATTCCTGGATGCAAACTATCTGTGTACCAAGTTTCAGCTTAATCCGTTTAACGGTTAGAGCGTGAAGGAGGGACAAACATCCAAACATCTTTACAAACTTTCACATTTATAATATTAGTAGGATATATATATATATCCAGTCGCTCTGTCTATTATTTTTTTGGATCCGTATTTGAAATATTACTTTTGAAGTGCGGTAATTCCATCGTTCTTGTTGCATGAAATATGGGGATATTCTGAAAGGTCTGTTTTCTTCAGCGTAGAAGTATTCACTTTTGGCCCAAATAGGTTCCTCGTCCAATCTAAAATCGGGACTTTTATAACTCTCTGGAACTTTAAACTCAGTGCCTGCGATGTAAGGCGAAACTTGTCTATAGTAAAAGTAGCTGTGTTCACGTTCTATAGGGGCTACATCTCCGTTAGATAGTTCAATGTGAAAATTGATCAGGACAGGAATGTAGACAAACCTGAAATCACACGATTTTAACACGCTTTTATTAGCTACTATTAAGCGCTTATTAAGGCTCACCACTATACTGATAATTGTATCTCGCCATTATACTGATTAATTTTATCTAATGAGATATATTTCCAAAAAATATATATGTTTATGTACAGTACAAATCAAAGGTACATTTTTTTAAAGAATTAAAACAATTCAAAATATCATAAATAAATCATGCAAAGTGACCTCTGTTTCAGCAAGTTGTGCAAGAGTTTTTCTAAACTCTTGATCAGATATTTTTTTATTGGCATCAACTTATTATACGCTAAAATACCTAGGTCACGAATTTTGGATTATTTTAAATACCTCCTTAGTTATTTTACAAAATCAGAGTGCATCGATTACCAAAGTTATTACAATTTAAAGTTTGTAAGGGACTTCTTCGTGCTCAATTATATTGAAAAAGCGTACATTAGTACGTCATTTGTTTTAATCGTTTAAACTATTATAACATTTCAGGCAACAACTTAGCAAGCTTGTTGCATATAAAGATTACGAATCTAGATGGGAATCCTAACAAACTTCGAGTAGGAAGTGTGAAACTAAATCATATCAATAAAGTCAAATAAAGTCATGAAACTAAAAGTGGTATTACCATTTCAGCTCCATTGTCTTGAAGAATTCTTGATACACACATTCAAGTAAGCAACAAACTGAAGAAAATGTTTTTTTGAGCGCGTATTTAAGTGCGCAAATCATTTACAGAGTTGCCATACTAAGTAAGTTAACCATTGTAAACTACACAAATTTTATGTTTTAAAATCCCATAATTTATTACTATTATATTTAACTTATTATTATTTACTACCTATCATCGCTAATATCTATCGAGAATAACAGAAAGGATTGTAGATATGTACAATTTAACATATTATTATTTAATCTCTGTGTACCTCCTTTATCTGCCACATTTGAAAATCGTTGTTAAAGAAGTTATCACCTTATCGAAATAAGGCTGTGCTCGAAAAATTTGCTTCTTAGCAATAGGTGAAAATAAATTTACTACAGTTCCCTGACTTTAATATCCGAATGGTCTTAAAAAGAGTGCAAAATTCCCCAAAATCTAGGAAATCCAACGAAGCGCAGTATGGCAATACTAATACGACTGTTTACTGATATGAAAAAGGTTTTTTCCGTCGAAGTTTCATCAATTGTGTATACAGAATAATCCAAATTTTCCAGATTTTTTTGTGGTATTGTTCTTAATCAGACGTATATTTGTAAGTAATGTTTGGAATTGTATCTACAATACAAGTTACAATATGGAATTGTAAACAAGTTAGGAACAATTAAGAGTTTAGTTGCGGAATGCAGATCAAGAGGTAAGCTAACAGGGGTTGTCCATTAATCTCGTGATGATTTTTTTTATACCGCCATTTCTATACCCCTAACCTTGGTGATACATGGTGAGGTTTAAGACTAAAAGTTAAAGTTTAAAGGATATTACAAGCTTTTATTTAGTTTCACCTGTCCCGGTGTTTGTAATCAGATCTTGCAAAAATAATTTCACCCACTTCCCGGTGTCCGATTGAGCTAAAATTTTACACACTGGTCCAGTCCTGATGACAATGCATGTTTATGATAACCATGACGTATACTGCTGCCAGGACTGGCTCCAAACGATTGAACTCCTCAACGGTTAACAGTAGGACTTGGAATTTTGCACTTTTCAAATTTATAGTTCTTTTTCTTATTAACAAGTAATGAAGATTTCATTTTTTAATCTTTTAATTTTATTTTACCTTTTCCTGTTAATATAAAAAGCGAGCCAAATATTACAAATTTTTATGACACCGAAATGGCACCAAATTTAATAATAATTAAAATGTAAATAAGTATGGTTTTACGTAGAATTTTCGGTGTGAATTTCGTGATTCTCATGTATATTCATAGTTTAAACCTGGTTTGTTGGTAATTGAGTTACGTACAATGTTTGGCTTTTAAAATAATAATTGCAATCATGATAATCGTGTATTTATTTAAGGCCTGCTAATAGACATTTTTGAAGTACCTACTACTCGGCGGTAAGCGTCAATTCTAGCTCATCATCATCACAACCCATAACTGTCCCACTGCTGGGCTCAAGCCTCCACTCAGTGTGAGGGGTACAGGCCATAGTCCACCATGCTGGCCTAGTACGGTTCAGCAAATTTTACACACCTCTGAGAACTTTATGTAGAACTCTCAGGTGTGCAGGTTTCCTCACGATGTTTTGCTTTACAACTGACTATTACACGTAGTTTCCAATTGTAGCCTATTTACGATATTTTTGAATGCGAATCTGGAACGCTAGTGACAAAAATTCTTGAGGCCTTTCGTACTTTAAAAGGCACGTAAAAGTTCCGGCTATTATCGTTATATTACAATCAAATGAATCTCAGAGTGTTTGTCATTATATTTCACGAAAATTGCTATCTTTATGTCTTTCTTTAAATCTCAAAAATTTCATTGTACGTGTTCTAAATCGTTATCTAGCTCGCAATTTGTATCTAGTTACATGCAACGAGTTTTCTGTAGATACCAGTCTCAGACTAAACAATATAATATAGACTCAGAAGTCGAAAAAACATAACGTAAATAACAAATGATAACGCTTCCTGGTACATCGCTCGGCAGGCCGGGCTCTGTGTCATAATATGTCAGATTGTAAAAAAAAGAAAAAAATAACCCTTCTTTTTTTTCTCTAGACTGAGTCTTTTTGGTCTGAGTTACCAGCAAACAGAAACCAGAACCAGTAGGTATTCTTACTTAAAATAAATAGTCATCGATCCATTTAAGTACGTAACATTAAAATTCAATAAATAAATAATCAAACTAAGTAAGTATTTATCAAATCTTTTTCAATTTTCTATTTAAAATTATATAGTTTGATATTTTGTCAAAACACACATACGTAGGTATATTGCATAATTATAGCATGGGAATTTACTAAGTTCGATATTGAATAATGAAACTATTTAAAAATCTTATTCTATTTACAATTTAAAAATAGACAAATAATCGTGCGTATATGACAAACATAGGATTTTCTTAGACCTGAAAATTTGTAGTCGGTTGTAGCGAATCTCGTAGCGTTCGTAAGTCGTAGCGCATCAGTTAGTTTCATTTGAGCCGCGAACGAGTGCACACGTCTGTTTACCGTTCCGAAACATCGTCAAAACTTTAGTTCATTTATCCGATTTTATTTTCTCAAATTACATTACAATAAATTGTTTAAGTAATCATCCAAACGTTCCAAATTCAAATCTACACCGAATGCTAAAATCGCGGTATTCCAACATTTTTTCGTATTTTAAATTTCAAATTCCATTTCCGTTGCATTGAAAAGTATAGTGAAGTGTTCGTGTGTTTGATGTATTTTGAAGTGTTTTTTCAAAATAGGTGGACAAGAGGTTTGGCTAGATGATAATGGGAAATGGTTAAAACGGTCTCTTTGTGGTGATGTCGATCTAAACTGGACGTTATGTGCACATCAAATAAAGCAACTTCTGTCTATCCTAATGCCGTTCTACGATGATATGGTAAGTAACACTCTTTACTGTACACCTATATATTTCATTTTACATAACATAAAAAAAAGATATGTATACATATTGATTACATGTATACTTTTACCTGACTACGTTAGGGCGATAATGTTTTTCAAACATAATGTATGTGTATGTTTAATGTTTGGCAAACTCTAAACCTTAATCGGCTTGATTAATTTTAACATTATAAGGTATCATACGATTCGTGTCAATTATGAAAGTGACATATCTTTTTTTACATACTTCCCCAATATTCATTAGTTAGTTTTTTGTTTATCTATCTAGATAGATACATTTTAGATCGATAATAGATATTATCGATTACTACTTTATTATATCGACTTACTGGATGATAAGTGACTACTATTTCGCTCATGGCTAATAGCAATAATTAAGATGGAAGCAATAGACCTTTTAGCGAAGAGCCTATGTCAAAGAATTGTAGGAATACCAAAATAGAAAGTTCGTTCTATAGTTTAGTGTATGTTAGAGGTGAAAATTGGTTAAATTTTTAAGAATAGGAAAGACACAAAGGTCTTATTTTGTCAATAAATCACCTAACCACGAATTAAAAATAAATCACATATCGATACTTAATGAGTATAATTATTGTCTCTATTCTATTAAAAATTACAATTATTTCTCTAATTATAACGTTTCCTAAAATTGTTGATTCTTTCCGCATTTCAATTATTTCGTCACAATAATTGTCGAGTACTTAAAATAAATAGAGTTTAAATTCAACTCATGACTATGAAACAGTCAAATTGTACGCATTAAAATATCGATTGGTGGTTTATTTTTAATCCGTGGTGCGGTGATTTATTGACAATTCATGTCAAGAGTTCTATTGAAATTCTATTTATTTTAAGTACCCAACAATTATTGTGACGAAATAATTAAAATGCGGAATTAATAAACAGTTTTAGGAAACGTTAAAATTAGAGAATTAATGGTAATTATTAACAGAATAGGAACAATAAAATCTAGTTAAGATTGGAAGTTTAATTCCTGTTATTTGACTAGGATTGAATGAAACTAGTACCTATGTGGGTTTATGGCGACCAAACTCAAGTGTAAATTGGAATTCTGATAGGTATGGTAATGAATTTTCATTGATGTTAAAATTAAATAATTTAGTAAAAGTGGAAATAATTTCGCTTCACACGGCGATTTGATTTTGGAATCGAATTTAGATTAAACTAGGTACCTACTGTGGTTTGAAAATTGATTGGCAATTTTTATGTAAAGTTACGTAGGTATGAAATGCTTTTAAAGACCTGTAATTTTAATAATTTACTAAGCAACTCGTTCTGGAAGATGTTTTAACTCTGCCCGTCTCTTGTAAGATTTCGTGAGATTCGACTCAACTATCTCATCTTGCAGTCACGCGTGGCATTGTTAAAAATGTATGTTTTTAGTGTAAATGCGTTGAAATTATTGTTAAAAAGTTATATTGCTTTTTAATTTTAAATTTCAATTTTTTTGTTTAATTCTACTCTCTTTTCCATTAAATTACACTATATACGGAATGAACTGCTCTTGCCCCAAAGTAAGATTCGATGAGATTCCACTCGATCCCTCTGAATATCTCATGCCTCCCTCCTGCATGAACTCCCCTTAAGTATAATCAACAAAGTTATGCAAATGCGGGTGCGGTTCTAAACTGTTAGTGGCAAAAATTCTTCAGCTTTCAACCTTCAAAGGGCACTTTAAGCAGTCAGTGTTAGTCGACGTCGTTAAACTTTGTCAGAAGACTTCGGATGGCATGAAAAATCGCTTGGGGCCACCACTAACCCCTCCACAGACATGCTAAAGTAACGTAACGTAATCCTAAAGATTAAAGGAAAAATGTGTTTTTATTTTACCTAAAAATAAGTTAATGCTTGATAACAATCCCGTCTAAGTAGTAGATGACGATGTAGTCCTAGATGGTGAGCACATTAACTTAGAAAAAGCCTATTCACTCTTGACTTGAAGATGTCCACGTTGTAATAGAACGGGAAAACCGACGCGGGCAATTTTTTCCAGTACTTCGCGGTAAGCTTTATGAAGGAGGAATATAGGAAACTAACTGGTTGAGATTAAGGGTTACACTAATCTAGGAATCATAACTTTTTATGCTATTGGCCATGCCATGAACTTTGATATGGATGAATCATGGCAGATTGGCGTGACGAACCTTCTGAAATATAGCATGAATTTTCGCCACTAGTGGTCACTTATACAATTTATGGTCGCAATTTCAGTTTCTAAACAATCGCTTAGGATTGACGTAAACTCGCGAGAAATGTAGTTAGAAAACAGATTTAAATTAACAGGTTCTGATTACCCGACAAATAAACTTGACGAATGTACAGGTAGATAAATAAAATATAATCTCAATAAAATATAGTCTTTAAATTTTACTACTCCGTAGACCGCGGGTTGCCAATTAAAAGTTTGACGTTTTAATTAAAAGCTGGAAGAACAGGATTATGGGATGATAAGAAAAATGTAAACATTTTGTCAACTTCCAAGGACTTTGGGGGGGTGGTGTTTAGTAGACTGATTTATATTCGAATTTAGAACACACCGTATAAAATTTAGAATACAAATAGACAAATGCAACACCTATACCGAGAACAGAAATACAAATACATTATTTTATACTTTCAACTTGCCGGGAATCGAACCCAGACCCATTCAATGTCCGCGTCGCGTCGGTCCGGTTTAGTAACCATTGCGCTTTAAGCATTGTTATCTGCACCACCATGACCAGATCACAAGTTTTATTTTACAAGCTTTTATTTAGTTTCACCTGTCCCGGTGTTTGTAATCAAATCTTGCAAGCTAAATTTCACCCACTTCCCGGTGTCCGATTGAGCTAAAATTTTACACACTGGTCCAGTCCTGATGACAATGCATGTTTATAATAACCATTATGTGATACTGCTACCAGGATTGGCTCCAGACGATTGAACTCCTCAAGGGCTAACATTAAGGACTTGAAATTTTGCACTTTTTAACTATTTAGTTCTTTTTCTTATTAACAAGTAGGTAATAAAAGCTTATTTAAAAAAAAAAAAATTATACTAATTCATATGATTCAATAAATTTGTTTTTCTATTATAAATTAAATGTACCGTCTAAATAATATCAACACTAACTGTTTGAGGCCAGTATACTAGTAAAATATAATCTCAATAAAACACCCCTGAAGAGTTATTACTGCGAAACACCGTGTCCAATTAAAACTTTGACGTTCTAATTAATACTAAGTCGAGGGATTATTGAACGATGAGAAAAATTATAACACTTTGTCAATTTCCTTCAGTAAATAGTATTATTTTCTAACTTGCCAGTATCATTAATTAATGACGGAGTTTGACGTTGAATTTGTATCAAGTACGGGATTTGAAGGGACAGTTTGTTTAGTCTACGATCTTTTTCAATAATCTATAATTAAATTAAATTTATCAATTTTTAGGTACTCATTATACAAGGTAATATGACGACACTTATAATAATTTTATTATAATGTTACTTTTTACACTAACAAAACCTCTGGATCTATGTACCTAGAGGTAATTTTTAAATTTTCTAGCTTACATGACACGACTAGTTCTACGATACCTATTATCCTGGGAACGGTTTTGTTACCGCGAGATAAAACATATAATTCTGTTTGGAAATTTTAGGATCTTAAATCATATCTGCAACATATCAAAAAATAATATAATTCCAATATAACGAACCTAGCTTTCACTCCTAAATCGATAAAATTAGGTAAATATAAAAAAAATATATTGACTGAAATTATTGAGTTGCAGTTTCATGTTTAATTAGGTTTACATAAACGAAGCGAGGGCGAGTTTTAATTTAAAGTAAAACTCACACAACTATACGTTTAAAACACGGACAGCCCAAAGTCATTAGAATCCGTTGACATAATATGTCAACATTGACATCTTCCAACCAAGTTTATAAAACGAGTCTATAATAATCTATAGTTTGACATAATGAGTAATGGTCTAAATTCCACCATAAAGCAGGTATTCTAGTTTCCATGGACAAGTTTATTGCCCAAAGTACATCAGAGTTATGACATACAGCATAATTGAAATTCTTCGTTATCTATGACAATGATAAAGAGTCGTAAACTGTTCATTAAACATACATGACGTGTTCCTAAACTATAACTAACTAAACTATAACTCCTAAGCTGTAACTAGTTACATCAACTCATAAAAATGGGGGGGG
>LGAG01000761.1:303195-314827 GCA_001278395.1 Lerema accius
GGGGGGGGATGATAAAAGAAATATGTCCCAAATGTAGATAGTTAATTCTCACAATGGAGACGAATCCAATGACATCTCTTAAGTTGTCCGTGAAAGTCTTTACGATGTAGACATACATACATATATACGTACGCTCTAAAAACGTAAGTAACATACATTCGCAGTAAGCCCTTAAAAATGCTTGTAATACGTGTAGTAACTTTTTATAAATATAGAAAAATGCAGCGATTTTTAAATTATTTTCTACTAGGCGACGCTCACGGGTTTGCCGGCAGAAAAGTAGTTAAAAATATATTGAATTTACCCCAAGGTGACCTATAATCGGGATAAAATCTAACCTATGTCCTATTCCTGGATGCAAACTATCTGTGTGCCAAGGTTCAGCTCAATCCGTTTAACGATTAGATCGTGAAGGACTTACAAACATCCAAATATCCACACATCTTTAAAAACGCATTTATAATATTAGTAGGATTACTATGAGCACTTTCCAGTACGGTTTTAAGTGAAATAAAGAAAAAAAAACTCTGAACGTAATAGGAAATCGAATGGTTATAGCAACAACCCTCGTTGAACCCTACCAATTGGGTTTTACGGGTTACATCCCGGGTACACGGGTTCTAGCCGCAAGGAACGTAGAAATAAGGGTTTTCTAATGTTTTTTTTCTACAAAATAAATAAATGGACCAAGATCTGCCTAGAGACTGTGAAAATTTACGATATAATTTATTACCCTAGTCAATCTACTCTAATAAAAGTAATTTACCTACTTAAAAAGTAATTCAGTGACACACAACGTAAGGTATAAACTAAAAAAAAATTTTAAAAAACTAATTTTGAAAAATGTATTACTGAATAAAATTGTCAGTTACTCGTATCATCGAAGCCGTGGGTTGTTTAACATAAAAAAATCTTAAGAAAACACAGTATGTGAAAATCGTGGAATAAAAAATTACGTATGAATATGAATATCCATGCCCTTAAATAAACACAGGGATAATTAATATTAGCATAACCTTTTTTCGTTATCATGTTCACGTGTAATTTCACAAAATATTATTTTTTCATTAAAAACCATATCCTCGAATTGTAGGAATAAGAAGAGAAGAAATAATAATTGTATGCTAAAACGGCTCAGAATAAAGAAATGAAGACATTTTTTTCTTTTTTTTTACGATTTGATATAGGTACCTACGTCATACAGCACGGCCTGTCGAGTATTGTATCGGGAAACGTTATCATTTGTTATTTACGTTATATTTTTTTCGCCTACGCTTTTTTGTTCCAAATGTGTAGACTGTATATTTTTTAGTCTGACATTATAACATAATTTAATAAAAAACATTAATTGTTTTAATGAAACATCCTTAAGTATTGTTAGACAATACCTATTATATCATCTGCTTTATGAAACGAATACATTATACTTAAGCCTAAGTAAGCTAGTGTCGGCCGGGAGGAAAAAAACTCCCAATACTATTTAAAACTTGAAGTCCCGGTTACCACACGGATCGCCGTTCAAAGGGTGCTGGGTTCGATTCCCAGCGGGACCGTAATTTAAATGATGAATTTAAATTCCTATTCTCAGTCTGGGTGTATGTTTGTGTGTTTCTGTATTGTCCATGGCACCCACGACACAGGGAATACTAGTATAGGTTATGAGTGTATAGCGTTATAGCGTTCTATTATTTAAAAGTTCACTTTTGGGTTAAAAATGAAATATGCGATGGGCTAAAAATGAAACATGAAAACTGAATTATTGCCAGCACGCGAACTAATAATTGGATGGACCCAAAAACTCAGTATTTCAAAGTAATTCCCGGAACAGTTAACATAGCTTTTTATCGTATCCCACTAGAACTGAGAAAGCAGAATTTTAAACCTTTTTATTCACGATGGAAAAGTGGAATCAAAAAATCATTCTGAATTCCATGAAAAATATGTTATTATTTGGAATGGAATTTGGTTTCAGTATTTTTGCCACTTTATACGTTAACCAGCATAGTACAGTTATGTTGCTGGATTGTCGTTTAAATGGTCCTGGGTTCCATTCTTAGTGAGGCAAAAATGTAAGTTAAATAGTTCGTTAAACAAATCTTTCGAATTTGCTTTGTTTCTATATCTTTATGAAAACTACTGTATTGAGATTCAAAAACTCATAATATTTAAAAAAACATATCAATTCTGAGACAGCACAATAATCCAGACTAAATAAAAACACTTGATAGGTTATCGAGTAAACATTTTGTTATCTCTTATCGCTGATCTAGATAGCAATGATAAGACTGCAATACGAGGAATATAAGAATACTTTTTTTTTATTTGACATTTCTTTTCCTTTATTTTTTATATGAAAATAAAGCATGAATTCACACACACTAAATGCATTCATTTCTTGGTAGGTACCCCTAATGTCTCAACCTGTTTTATCTGCTAATTGTACAAATACGACTAAGACTTGCAAAATTGTATTGTTTTTCAACGACTAGCTAAACAAACTAGTTGGAACTGAGTCTATATATTTTTGACCTGTGTGATAGGTGTAAATGAGATTAATAAACATTGTTAATCCCTACTAATATTATATATGTGAAAGTAACTCTGTCTGTCTGTCTGTCTGCTACGCTATCACACCTAAACCACTGAACCGATTTTGATGAAATTCGGTATGAAGATAGAACTGAACTTGGGAAAAAACAGGCGATACATTTTATCGCGAAAAAGTCGCGCGAGGTAACCTAATTCCACGCGAGCGAAGCCACGGGCGGAAACTAGTTCATTAATAAAAGGATATTAGAGGCTAGCAAATTAGTGTTAGGTTTGTCCTTTTAGTAAATTATAGTTGTCCAACTAGTAATTGTTAGTATTTTCCTCACTTATAGTTTGCTAAAATATGCGTTGTTAGGAGTTTTCCTTTGACTCTAGAAGGAAAGTTAATATCAACATTAATGATAGTTGTTCAGAACCGCTGTTATAACTTATTAAATTCATATTAACTTTAACTTTGCTCCATAAAATATCAGTAATTTTTTCCCATATTATTTTCCTAGAAAATACAGACTTTATGAAACTTTCATTTCATATACTTTGTTTATTATACATGAATTTTTCATGGTATAACAAAAACATACTGTACTAAGTAGTGAGTACTTGGAAATATAATTTTAATAAAATATAGACTATGTTTGTTTTTCTAAATCAATTTGTTTAATATCTTTTGCGGGGCTAGGTAGGCTAGATAGATCTTTCTCTATTTTTGAATAAAGGAGTAGCTACATAGGTATAACGTTAGTTATTCACAATATTTATCTTTGTAAGTTTATTAGCGTGCATTTGATAATGAGTAAAGTTACAAAAGAAATATCTAGCAGATAACAACGTAAAATATTTACTTGCTTTTCGAATCAAACTTAAGCTCTTAAAACTTCTTTAATTATTTTTAACAACGACTAAAATCTGTTTAATTTTAACAATATCAATAATTATGAATATTAAATGGTATTAGTACTTGGCATCATTCCAGATTTTAAATTAAAACTTCAATACTTCTGTTATTAATCGACATCTATTATTTGACATCTGTCTGTCTGTCTGTCTGCTACGCTTTCACGCTAAAACCACTGAACCGATTTAGATGAAATTCGGTATGACTGTTTGATGAAATCGACTCTCACTTAGCCGGTTTTTTATTTGTAATAAGTAGGTAACTGTTCTACTTGCCCTTTTAAAAATGCTGTCTTAAAACTTATCAAGTTGTTAGACTCTATTAATTAATTTTCAAGAATTAAAAACTGACCTATTAGTTAATTACTGTCCATCAATTTTCATTAATGTCATCAAATGTCAAAACGTCGTAAAACTTGTTTTAAGCTTTGAGAGGAGCTTTTGTCACTTTGTTTAGATAGACAAGAAAAGCTTGCGAGCTTTTGGCATTAATACCTACGAAATGAAGAGCGTTTTGAGAGTTTACAATTTTTTTTTAATACTTGACTAATATTTTCTGTCCCACTGCTAAGTCAATAGATGCAGAAATTATTTTTTGCTTCAACACTTGCTTTTGCAAGAGTTATACAACTCCTGAAGTAAAATACAAGGTTTATGCGAAACGAAACGAGACGGGTTTGTAGTAAACCCTGAATGGATTAAGAAGGTTATCCTAAGTGACAGACAGACAATCTTTTATTCTGTTTTGGTTTACTCTTAGCCCAAAGCTGAAGACTTACGAATATTAGATGTGTTATGAATTCAAATCAGAGCTTGTACTACGTCAGTCACGTATGAAATACAAAAATGGCTTGTCACTTCATAATGAGAACTTGACATGAAGTATGATTTGTTATAGTAAAAATTCAAATAAGATTATCAAATCTTGTAATACCTTTAATGGAAAATATACTTAAATTACGTGTAACTACTATATTTTTTTTAACGTCTCTTTCTATATTTTAAAGTAGGTTAGTTACTCGATGTCTAAAGAAAGTGGTTACTCTATAGCCCACCATATAATCGAACTCGGGCCCATCACTTCGCAGGCAGGATCACTACCAACTAGGTTACGGGGTCTTCAATTCAAAACATTTATTATGTCTGAGGAACTAATAGCCTATAGCCTTCCTAGATAAATGGACTATCTTTACCCTAAAATATTTTTTCAAATCGGTCCAGTAGTTCCTGAGATTAGCGCGTTTAAAAACAAACTTCAGCTTTATATTATTAGTATAGATATATATTTATCTGTATCTGTTCTGTATGTATGTATGTGTAAAATATATCATTGCGGAGTTATATTTTATAGTTCTTACAACTTCTTAGAGTGATGTTAAAATCTCTTTGCCAAAGTACGGGAGCCAAACTTCACTAGTTGTAAGTTTTACAAACTCGTTTGAAGTTTTGTATGTTTGTAACTTCAAACGAATTGCCTTGAGAGTTTTCCCTGAATTTGTATTTACCCAGTTTAGAATTGTATAATGTATTTGAAGTTAATTTTTCTCGTTTATATGTATGTCTATAGACTTCTTTAGCATGCTATAGAGTCTAAACGCTTCGACGGATTTTTATATAAGAGGATTTCTATAGTATCGTAACAAAGGTGTATCAGAAATCGAACGTATGTATGTATTATTATAATCTATAATGTATACACTCTACAGTCCAAAGGGCTAGTTAAATTATAACAATAATTATTAAAGATTTATTGGATTCATTTCATACAAAATATGTCTGTAAAAAATTTATAAAAAATGTAAATAAAACAATTTATTCAATGTTATTCTGATAATATTATTATAATGTTACCAACATGATTTAATCTAAACAGTAACATTAACTTATCCGTCGGAAGAGATAAAGTTATCTGTTCAAAACAAATTGTTAAATTCGATACGTATTTGCGTTTTAAAATACTGTATCAATAAACGCGAATGTCTGGCCAATTTGGATAATTGTTAACGCCCACGATAAATTCGCACAGACAACGAAAATATACAATTACTCGTAATTACCTATGTAACTACTAATTCTTTTTTTTTTATTTACTATTCCAATACTTGGGTAGTTATACAGAGTAACTTTTTTATAAATACGATAACTTATACGACGCCCGCGGCTTCGCCTGCGGAAATGTGTTGAAGAAAAATTGGATGCACTCCAAGGGACCTGCAATCGCGATAAAATCTATGCTATGTCCTATTCCTGAATGCGAACTATCTGTGTGCCAAGTTTCAGCTTAATCCGTTCAACGGTTAGAGCGTGAAAGACTTACAAACATACGAACATCTTCAGTAACTTTCACATTTACAACATAATATTATTAACTAGGAAGTACGATCTTTCTGTATTGAAAAGCTGCATCTTCACAGAGCGACTAAGGCTATATTACATTAAAAAAAAGGGACTTCTAATAAATATTCTACTCAAGGTGTGAAAAAACTTATCATAATCGAATAAAAGTTGGCATATTTATCCTTTACATCAAGGACCGCACTCTTGCGTACTCTTTACGAAACATACTGCGAACTTAGCAGTTATTTTTAACCATCTTAATCACTCACTTATCAGTCAATTAATTTACGATTAGCTATTTGTGAAAAGAATTACTAGTATCAAGACTTATCTAGCGAAGATTAAATACGTACATTATCTCGATAATGTTATCAACAAGAACGATATGAAAGTCAAGGATTTCATCGTCATCTTAGCCCACAATTGGGTTTAAAACTCCACTAACAAATTAAGGGTACATCCCTAGTCTACTAAGGGTACGTCCCTAGTTTACCACGCTGCCCAAGTGCGATTGGTAGACTTCACAACTTTATCGAACACTTATAAAGCGAAGGATATTATATACTATTGAGAAATTAAGAAATTTTAAAATACTGATCAATTATTATGTATGTATTTTCTGCAATTAATAATATGACGTTATTTAAACTATTACCATTTTTACTTTCTTTGAGAGAGAAGTATAATATTGTTTAATGTTACTCGTATAATATATTCAGCAAATTGATTTGTCAATATCATTATCAAATAAAATGTTATCTTTAGATGACGCCAGATAACAACATTACTCAACTAGCCATAAATAACATAAATAAAAATTTAGTACAGCTGTGTCATGAACACAGCTGTGATGTACTTGAATATGTATAAGGTACAGGTTTTTTTTTTTGTAATAAAATATAATTTTTTATGTATTTCCGTCGTAAAATAAATCTAAAATGGCGGCGCATCCCCCTCCACCTTGTATGATTTCTCACTGTTCTTGTTTATTGTAATTAGATTCTTTAATCCTTTAGCTATCAAGTGGTACAACGCCAAATTTTGCACCCCGATTTTGTTATCATTAGGTTTTAAGGATTGCCCCCATATGGTAGCAAATTTAAAGATGTATAAATTACGTCAAATACTCATAGTGTAGGTACTTCATCAGTTACACAATACCATAAACTGTACTCGATGTAACGAACACATTTTCCCCCAGTGACCTAAATTCCAACTTTATGTGGTTCAGTTGGAGAACCGTAAAATTTCATCCATATTTCACGATAAATCTGTTTACGTGGAACATTGGTGAGTTACCTGCAATACTTTAAGGTGAAAGTTTGCTTCAGTTTTCGTTACAAAGATGGTACGATTTATATGGGAAATAAGAATGAATTTGTCTTTCGTAAAGCCGTTGATATGATGGATATTATCTATTGGGGCGTTAGGAATTAGCATAGGATCAGATATTGATAAATTATTTAACAAATTTTATTGTGATAATGACGAGGCATTTAAAATTTTTAAACTTAATTGT
Source organism: Lerema accius (assembly GCA_001278395.1). NCBI lineage: Eukaryota > Metazoa > Arthropoda > Insecta > Lepidoptera > Hesperiidae > Lerema > Lerema accius. The sequence goes on from LGAG01000761.1 coordinate 310,496, forward strand.
TTTTTAATGTAGGCAGCATATGAAATAAGTTTGAGAATCCTTGGTTTAATAGGGAGTTCTGATATTGTTTTGTCTTCGGATTATTAATATGTAGGTATAAATGAAAATTTGTAAGCCATTTCGTTTTCTATTGTTTCGAAGTATCACATTGTTAAAACTTTATATTATTTCAGAATAGGATAACAATCCTCTCTAACTTGTTAGCTGACTGATCCACACTTTTTATCGGACAATAAAACTTGAAATTCGATGAAAGGCAGATTTGAATGGGTAAGAAGTCTCCAATTTCTACGATATAGACAGACCTCTCTTCTCTGAGTGCTGTTTTGAATCTCAGGGGTCTTCTTAAATGGTTTTGAACCAATTTTCTAAGTAGCCGCGATGAAAGGCAGGAGGGACATTCAGACGAGTAAAACAAAGTAGGTAGGTACCTAACGTCTGTGAATGAGAAAACCCCTTGAGTATTATCTATTGTTTACCAGACAATTTAAGGTTATATTGTACTCTAGGTTTCAAACCAGTCGTTCTGCCACTAGAGTACATAAGAATCATCGCAATCCATAAATGTCCCACTGCTGGGCTCGGGTCTCCTCTCACAGTGTGAGGTACAAGCCATAGTCCACCACGCTGGCCTAGTGCGGATTGGCAGACTTCACACACCTTTGAGACCTTTATTGAGAAATCTCAGGTGTACAGTTTCCTCACAATGCTTTTCTTTACCGTAGCAATTGATTACTAGTATCTAATACGCACATAACTTATTGAATGAGAGGTGCTTTCCGTTTGAACCCAGAAACAGCCGATCGGGAGACTATTGTTTAAACCATCGCTTAAACCTATCTAGCTTAGCACATTGCAGTATTTCTATAGCCTGAAAGCTAAGTAAACAAATTCTACATCAAAAACGACAAATAAACTAACTTTAATGTAGTCTCCTCCTCAAGAACGTTTTCAAAATGAAGTTAAATTTACTGAAAAGTAAATTCAAATGCAGAAATAGATAGAAATAGCACCAAATAGAAATACAGTTAAGAACAGAGTAAACAATCTTTACATTACACGAATACTCGTAAATAAACATTTCAGTTGATTGAACTATTAGGTACTGCAGCGCTTAAATGTTTGCGGCGCGAATGATAAATGATGGATAATCTCTTCGGCGAATTTATTTCTGAATCTAGCATTTCATTGGCTGATAGAAATTGGTAAAATTAATTATGGACTAGTGACCCGCCCTCGCTTCGCTTCGGTGGACCTTTAATTTGCTATACCGTGGGAACAAAAGCGCTTGCTAAAATAAAAAAAAACTCATGATTACGGCCCTTCATAAGGTTTAGACCTGACAAGTTTTATTTAATATAATTATGACATTTTTTTTCATACCTTGGGTTACAATATAGCATTTTTATTAGGGATCTCTTTTTTTTTAAATGTAATTATTATGCCTATATTGCTCGGTGAAGATACAGCTTTCGAATGGTGAAAGAATTTTTGAAATTATTTCAGTAGTTTTTGTTCATAATAATTACGGTTTTTCTACATAATAATTACAAGTATGTAATATAGATAATCCATACATTAATGGGCTTATTATCCGCTCACAGGGTAAAGGTGAGTCCATAATGGTGGTTAAATTAATTGACTACTATCCCACTCGAAAGAAACTTATAAATCCTAATCTTACTACTAAAAAGCAGTAATAAATAAGTAGATTAACCTGGTTTTAGTGTTACGCTGACTGTCTGTGCCGATAGACAAAATATATTAAGTTCTAGGAAGCATTTTTGAATAACGCATAGCTATCAGCGTCTTGGGTTGAATGGATGGATTGAATGATACTAATCTAATTGTTATTGGAACGCAAAAGCAAAAGTTGTCCAATAATCATTTGAAGTCGAGAATGCCTGAAGAAATCTAAGTGATCAATCAAACTGTGAGACGAAAAATGAGTAGCAGAACAACAGAACTGCCCGGTCTTTTAGTATAGTATAAAATAAATATACAAAGTACCATTGGAATCCTACTAATATTATAAATGTGAAAGTTTGTAATGATGTTTGGATGTTTGGATGTTTGGATGTTTGGATATTTGGATGTTTGGATGTTTGGATGTTTGTCCCTCCTTCACGGTCTAACCGCTGGACGGATTAAGCTGAAACTTGGTACACAGATAGGTTGCATCCAGGAATAGGACATAGGATACATTTTATCCCGATTATAGGTTCCCTTGGGATAAAATCAATATTTTGTTTATCGACTTTTCCGCGGGCGGAGCCGCGGGCATCGTCTAGTTGTAAATAAAAGACGAAAAATTGATGAGGGAATCACAATGAACAAATTGTACGATCTGTGCGTAATCAATTTTCGCAGAATCATTCGATTGATAAATTTAAATCCGATAATATGCGATCCAGTCAGTTGGAAAGAGAGTTTGACTAGTGAACTTAACGGTCGTCGTATATTAAACTAACTTCACGTCAATCCACGTCGACTTGACTCTTAGGTCGCATTCACACTCCGCGTTTCGTAGTCACAACCGTGACAACGTAGTAATTGAACTTTCGTCACTAAACTCAAATTAGTAGTAGTTTTTTGGTTTATCAAATTCAAAATCATTCATTCATATAGGTATCAATGATACACTTATAAACGTTATTATTTTAATCTACCCCCGTTTCGTAAAGGTGCTTTGACACGAAGGAAAAAAGGGGAAAGAATCTCCCACAAATTTTTGAAAAAAACGAAAAACGGGACAGATGGTATCCTATGGTAATTCCTAATGATAGACAGTGACTATCGTAAAACTAAGAATAATTTGGCGTAAATAGACATCGATGCTCTGTTAATGTGCGTAGACCCTTATAGGATTGTTCGTTCAATTTACCGGCAGGATGTGACATGATAAGGGTCAAGACAAATATGCTCGTTCTTAGATGAATCTCTCTTCAGTCAGAATACTGATATGCTGAAGGGAAATTAAACTATAGTTGCTATCAACATTATCATTATTACAACTCATAGCTGTCCCACTGCTGGGCTCGGGTCTCCTCTCACAATGTGAGGGGTACAGGCCATAGTCCACCACGCTGACCTAGTGCGGATTGGCAGACTTCACACACATTTGAGAACTTTATGGAGAACTTTCAGGTATGAGTTCTAAAATAGAATAGCTTACAATAGATTCCCTTGAGATTAATCTAACACCTTTATTAAATCGATTTTTTATACGAGTATAGGCGCAGGCTCCGTCTAATTTCAATTATTTTCTTAAAGTAATTTAATTTTATTAAATATATAAATAAGTTAAAACAGAACATGAACTACAACTTTTTAAATCATTGTACAATTTAAAAGTAATTATAACTTTATATTATCTAGGTTGTACCGTTCATTATTACTCTGAGAAACTTTTAATTGGTCTTTTAAACAGTTAATAAATTGCTACCGTTAAGTCCAATTTATTAATAGATTTCGACTAAGTAACGTCTGAACTCAGTGGTAGCCTTGTGGCTTGAACATAGGTCTCTCAAACGAAAGTTCCTGGGATCAAACCCCACTGCACGCACCTCTTATTAAAAAGTTATGTGCGTATTAGATACTAATTATCACTTGCTACGGTGAAGAAAAACATCGTGAGTAAACCTGCACGCCTGAGAGTTCTCCATAAAGATCTTAAAGGTGTGTGAAGTCTGACAATCCGCACTTGGCCAGCGCAGTGGACTATGGCCTATACCCCTCACATTGTGAGAGGTGACCCGAGCCCAGCAGTGGGACANNNTTATGGTTCGTAATGATGAACGTCTGAACATAGACCGACTTACGTTACTCAAAGGTTGACTGAGTTAAGCGTCAAAAATGCGGTCGGTTGGAAAATTAGTAATTATTATCGTTACCGCAATCCATAACTGTCCCACTGCTGGGCCTAGGTCTCTTCTCACAATATGGTACAGGCCATAATCCACCACGCTAGTCTAGTGCAGACTTCACACACCTTTGAGAGCTTTACAGAGAACTGTCAGGCGTGCAGGTTTGCTCACGATGTTTTCCTCCGATTAGTATCTAATACGATCATAACTTTTTGAATCAGAAGTGCGTTCTAGCGTTTGAATCCAGGAACTCGCGTTCGGGAGACCTACCTTTAAACCAATAGGTCATTTTTGCTTACTACTCTTTAATATTAATTGGTAAGTTACGTAACGGAAGACGTATTTCAAGGTAACATTATCATGTATTATTATGTGATATCTCACTTAAGGTTTAATAATTAAAACAAGTCCCTCTCCCACCAGTTTGAATATAACTGCCAGACATAGATCTGTATCAGGTTCTAAA
>LGAG01000761.1:315807-336203 GCA_001278395.1 Lerema accius
CTTCGGTGGACCTTTAATTTGCTATACCGTGGGAACAAAAGCGTTTGCTAAAATAAAAAAAAAACTCATGATTACGGCCCTTCATAAGGTTTAAACATGACAAGTTTTATTTGATATAATTATGACATTTTTTTTCATACCTTGGGTTACAATATAGCATTTTTATTAGGGATCTCTTTTTTTTTAATGTAATTATTATGCCTATGTCACTTAGTGTAGAAACAGCTTTCTAATGGTAAAAGAATTTTTGAAATCAGTTCAGTAGTTTTTGTTCATAATAATTACGAGTATGTAATATAGATAATCCATACATTAATGGGCTTATTATCCGCTCACAGGGTACCTATAGGTAAGTCCATAATGGTGCCTTAATTAATGGACTACTATCCCACACGGAAAGAAACTTATACATCCCAATCTAACTACTAAAAAAGCAGGAATAACTTAGTAGATTAAGGCTGGTTTTAGTGTTACGCTGACCGCTCGTTGACTGTCTACGCTGATAGACAAAATATAATAAGTTCTAGGAAGCATTTTTGAATAACGCATAGCTATCAGCGTCTTGGGTTGAATGATACTAATCTAATTGTTATTGGAACGCAAAAGCAAAAGTTGTGTGATAATCATTTATTGAAGTCGAGAATGCCTGAAGAAATCTAAGTGATCATTCAAACTGTTAGACGAAAAATGAGTAGCAGAACAACAGAACTGCCCGGTCTTCTAGTAAGGTAAGGTGGGGTAAGACTAACACACGGGGCAAGACTAACACTGTCTGTGTTTAAAGAAGCTTTCTTAGTGTAGCTTTTATTCTTAGTAAAGAGATTTTAAATACGAAAGTTTGAAAGCTATATTTCAGTATTTTGTTCAAAATTTTTCGCTCAATATCCTAAAGTAATTTGCATCGTTACCTCAGTACTTTCAATCCCTTATTATCGTTCTTGTAAGCATGCCAAGTTAGCGACATTTCTGAGAGCCCCTGAGATTTTAGCATACATAAACGCCGTCGTATGGACCCTTTTCGTAGTTCCCATAGATATTTTGACATGAATAAAAAGCGGAATAATTCTCGGATCATTTATCATAGTCTTTCCGGTACAATCCTTTTTGATAAACTACTAAGTTGGGTAGTTTTCGTGTAGAACTTTTGATGTGGAAGTTTGTAAGAAGAAAACGAATGTTTTTTGTGAGCGCCTGACAATGTGTAACAGCAATCTGACGCGTATTATAGAAAAGACTTTAACCTACATTAAAACTTGCTTTAGAACGAGAGCGTTGAAGTGTTATAAACTCAAGTTTTGAAGATTCTTTACACTATTATAATTTTCTGTACCCCTTCTTCCTTCTTAAACGTTACGTAACGTAACACCCAAATTAATATTTTACCTAAAAAAGTTGCCATTTTGCCGACTTGAGAGTTCTATTCTTAAAAAAACAATGTTGCGTAACCCTACACTGTCGCTAAAGTCTTACGTCAGCCAATAACATTAATGCTATCAAAGTTGCCAGTTGCTATTGAAATTGTAACGTGAATGTTGATCGCCTCATAAATTTATATGGATCCTACATTTATGCTGTTCTGACTCACCTACGCCACTTCGTATCTCCTAGCTGAATAATAGAATATACAGACCAGAGTAGGTTACTCAAGCCCAAATTCTTATTCATAGTTTCTTACCTTTTTATCTTAATACAAGTTTAAAACTGACTATACCAGTCTGTCAGATATTAATGTCTTCTTTTTGACAACTGTATGATATCTATTTCTGAATAGTCTGATTTTATATAGCCTTCCTCGATAAAAGGACTATCTTACATTAAAATAATTTTTCAAATCGGTCCAGTAGTTCCTGAAATCAATACGTTCAAACAAACAAACTCTTCAGCTTTATATTATTAGTATAGATATAAATCACAGCGTACGTGTGTATGTCACTGATCTCCTGTTAAATGGCTGGATTAATCTCAAATTCTCAATAGCGTTAGCAGTATAGCGTTATAATAATTATTATTAAAACTTGTCCTACATTATTCTAGAAATAGGTTTCGTTAAGATGAATTCAATTTCTTTTTTAAAAGCAGACGAAGCCGCGGGGGTTGTTTAGTATTAATAAATAGAATAAAGTTATGGATAATAATGTTCGCAATGCATGAGGGTGAAAAGCTGCCAGAATAATATTGATATAAGGAAGTTACCGAGTTTTGGGTAACACATTGATATAGTGGTTACGACATTTCTATGATGTATGGGTTTTAATATGAGAAAGAAAAATTGGGTATAGCTATGTCATTGACACGGCTGTGTTATACGTGAATACGTTTATGTTACAGGTGAATCTTTTTATATTTTTTTTTTATGTATTTACGTCGTAAAATAATCTCAAAATGACGGCGCATCTCTCCACCGCGCGATTTCCCATTGTTCTTACTTATTGTAATTAGTTCTTTGATCCTTTAGCTATCCAGTAGTACAATTTAATTTTAGACGCAGACGATAGATTCGATACTACAACGCCAAACTATATCCCTCGATTTTGTTATTAGTAGGTTGTTATTGCCTCCGTATGCTAGCAAATTTAAAGACGTATTCACGTCAAATAGTATGTCAGGAAATTATCTTTGATACCCTGTTTATGGGTCGGATAAAATATGCTTTCAGAGAAAAGATTTTCTTTGTGCAACTTTGCTCCTTGCCAGTTTACATCAAGAGTGTACAAGTAAACAAGTAGTATCTTGTTGAAAAAACAACCTTGACGAAAGAATATAACGTTGAATTTAGAAACTCGGCTATTTGACCTGTGTGTACAATGGTTACATAGCTACTTGTTAAACGGTTCTAGGTTCGATTCCTATTGCGGTATTTGCCATAAAGGTTTAAGAATCTGTTTTTGGTACTTGTTTCTGTCATATGATATTGAGAATCCTAGTGTGGGTTTATAAATTTTATCGGTTTAATAACCGAAACTAATGAATAACAAAACGGTAAAAAATAAAATTAACTCATTTGATAGGAATTTGAAGAAATCTTACAAAAACGAGTAAGTTAACTAACAAAAATCCTGGCTGTAGAGCGTACCAAAGTAATAAGTATACATACCTACATAAATGCATTAATGTATGCAGACATATATTATACGCTCTAAAAACATAACCCTCCTCTAGCGCATTCGGGTAAAAATACTGTTACTTCGCCCTAAAATTCGATATGCATATTGATGACCCAATTTGATGTGAAAACAAGATCCACGTGGTATGACACGAGAATAAAAAAAGATTCTCTAAAATATCTGTCTTCCCAAGTCTCGTAAAATAGGACATACCTATATTACGCTAGGGATGTACGTTGGGGTTGTTCAAGTATTTCGTATTGCAATTTCGGGGGAAATGTAAAATGTTATCATGCGTTACTAAAGAGGGGGATCGAACAACGTGTACGTAACGTAACGTTTGTTATTTTTTATTATAAAAAAAATAGGGAATATAAGTCTACTAAGTCGGAAAAAGGCAACTTTTTTGGGTTAAAATTTGCACCAACATATAACTTTCTAGATTATTCAACAAAATGAAACTGTATGAGCATGTTTACTAATACACTTGACGAACAATTTTAATAAACTCAGCAACTCAACAAAATCAATCTAAAAAGCTTTTTATACCGAAGTGTTTACCATGCTAGGGTGACCGTCGCTAAACGAAAAAGTTTTTCGCGTTTTCACACATCACAACACAGTCATTGTTTTTACTAAATTTTGTCGATTAAAATGGAAATTTTGTTGCTTGTTTTCCAATACTTTTTCCAATACTTTTTTCAATACTTGATTGATAGGGTCGTTCATTTGAATGACGCGAAAAATTATGTTTTTACCCAAGTGCGTAAAAAGGCCAATGATTTTCGATTGTATGATGTACCTATGTCTTGCGTATTATGACGTATGTATTTCTGTCTGTATTTCCAGTTCTTTAGCACGCTCTCCAGACTGTATAGTCTTATGGCCGTAAGTATAAGCCGTATGGCTTGACGCATTTTATTATACCAACATGTAGGGTGTCATTTAATTGGTCTCGATTTTTAAAAAACTATTTTTTTTAATCCCCTCCAAAAATTACCATGTTGGGTGACAAATGAAAGGGAATAATTGTCATAATTTAAAATACGCATCCCCCCATTTTTCTTAACCTAATAGTAGAAGTCCTATGTATGTTAGCAACAACTAACCATTAGGTATTTCGTCCGATCATGCCTGTTATCATAAAAGACTGCAGATGTTGAGTCTGATCATAAAAATAGAATTACGAAAAATGTATCTGCGTTTTGTCAAACACGGTTTCACAGTTCATAAACAAGGTAATTAATTAATAGGAAGATTTTAACCACATGTTTTGGATGATCTAGTGAGTCTGGGATAATGCTGTGTTGTTTATGTCTATAATTATCCAATTTTAGGGTTCCCTACCAAAAAGAGGGTTACAACGGGACCCTATTACTAAGTCTCCGCTGTCTGTCTGTCATCAGTCTGTAACTCATAAACCGAGATAGCTAGAAAGCTGAAACTTTCACAAATTATGTATTTTCGTTGGGGGTCCCTATGCAATAAATGTTTTTTCGTATTTTTTCATATCATCACAACAAACGTGATTTTCTATTATAGATGATGGTACGGAACCCTTCGTGCGCGAGTCCGATTCGTACTTAGCCGGTTTTTCATGTAAGAGGAATAGATAATTAGCTTCGAATACCACCATACATTACATGTATGAACATTATCCGAACCTGAAGTAGGGACATAGATGGTTGTTAGGTGGAAAAATTCAAGTATTGTGTAACGCAGTTGGGGGGAGGTGTTATAATGCGTTAAATAGGTGGGAGGGGGGATCGAACAATGCGTTATGTAACATTTTTTTTAATACAAAAAATACCAGGGAATATAATTCTTCTAATTCGGCAAAATGAACACTTTTTAGGTAGGTAAAAATGGACAGGTAAAACATTTCAAAAATGTATTATAATATTGCTTGTATTTCGCACTTGTTAAAGCGTGATTTTTTAGAACTCAGGTAATCATTTTTATAAAAACACCACAACAATCTCATTTATCCGTCGAGATTTTATAAATATGTCATCATTTGAACATGTCGGTGCCAATCTCAATTAAAACTCGCGTAAATAATCATTAACTCCTACGGAACCGATTTGTTTGACAGAAGAGAAAATGTTGTAAATTACTTTTTAGTATTGCGACTAGTTCGTTATATAAAAATTGCTCGTTGAAATATTTAAAATCTTGAGTCGTTAGAGTTATAAAATATAAAAATAAATATATTTTGCTTTGTGATTGACGAAAGGACTGTCGAAAGCAATTCCCTCTAGTGCAGTGGTATGTAACTTTTACAATATTGTTACCCCTGTGACTTATGAGGAAACCTGATTTTACCCCGTCTTGAATGACCCGCAGCCTAGTTGGTAGTGATCCTGCATGCGAAGCGAGCGGTCCCGAGTTCGATTTCCGGCCGGGGCAGATATTTATGTGACAGATAAAATAAATGTTTGTTCTCGGGTCTTGGGTGTTAGCGATGTGTTATTTATGTTGTCCATGCCATCCGCGACACAGGGAATCCTACTGCAGGGGTATGAGTGTGTTTGCTTTTATTATTTTATTATTATTATTTTATTTAAATGTTATCAAAACAAATAATACAATTTACTTTTTCTATATTTTTACTTTACAATCCTAATAATTAGATCCTCCGTTACCCTTATAAAATAGCTGATTTACTCCGAGGGTAATTACCCCCAGATTAAGAACCCAGGGTTTAGGTACCAAGTTTTACCCGCAACAAAACTTTATACAAACCTTTGTTGATAACATCGATAGTTATGATACTGCTAAAGAACGCACGCAAAACAGACCAACTTCTAAATGTGTTCGCGAGTAATAAAATGGTTTTCGTTATTTAACACGCAAAGGTGTTTGCGTATTTGCTACCCAAACGTGTTTTTTGTTTTAAGGTAAGTGAAGCGAGAAAAATTGTATTAATAACATTGAAGTTCATTGACGAATTGTTATTACGGTGTGAATGTTTATCACAAGCTTTTATTTAGTTTCACCTGTCCCGGTGTTTGTAATCAAATCTTGCAAGCTAAATTTCATACATTCAAGTCATCTTTACATGAGAACATCATCAAGAGAAAAGTGCTCGAAAGTACTTCTATGTAGTGGCTTTCGACCTATTTAATGATATCGTATATAAAATCTATACTTTCTAATAGATATTAAAATATTGTGATGGGTTGTATAGATATCTTTACTTTACTGTGCCAAAAAGGGTAAGGTATGTTTGTATGTATGTATGGATGTGTTTGTGTGTATTTATATAAATTTCTTTAGTACTCTGTACGCTCTACCTATAGCCTAAACAACTTGACGATTCGAGTTTCATTAAGTGTCGTTGGATTCATGCAACAAATTTGATGCAGGCTGTAGAGCGTCCCGAAGAAATGAGACAATATACATATACCTACTCAAAAAACATTACCTTCTTTCTAACTCAGTAGCGTAATGAATCAGTCCGTTAATTGACTGACAAATTGTTCCCTATATTTGAGTAGGTACTAATCTCAAGAATCTCAACTAAATTGATTTTCAGAACGTGACAAGTTTTCGGCGTCAGTTTTCCCGCTCGTTTTAATTGCTCCAGTTTCTACACGATTTTATTACCTGTAGCTTGTATGAAGAGTAGGTATACTATACTACGGGGTGAAGAATGAATGACTCTTGTGTGAAGTGTTCATAGTTCATACCTACATTTCACTACTGGGTTATACACTAAACTATAGTAAGCTACACTTGTAGTTTCAGTAATGATGCAGTGAGAGAGATTTTTACTCTTGTTTTTCTTAATTGTATTAGGTTTGTTTTCTGAGAAAATTATGTGCATAAGTGTATCATTGATACCTACATGAATAAATGATTTTGAATTTTGAGCGTATGTATAGCTGTATGTAGGTATGTATAAATGTGTGTATGTATTTGTGTATGCATGTATGTATGTATGTACCTACGTACGTATGTATGTATGTATGTCTATTCCTTTTGCACGCTGTACAGGCTAAGCGGCTTGACGGATGTCAAGGTATAGGATGTCATTGAGTTTTAATTGTGGAGTGAAATAAATAATTGTTTTTATTTTATATACTCGTACTTACGCCCTAATTTTGAGCAGTCAGGTTTTTAGTTTTTTTTAATGATTACTAGTTATTTCTGACTGTATAATGAGGGTAATGGTATAGAATGTATGTGTGTATATCCATTTCTTTGCCACGCCCTACAACCCAAACGCGCTCAAATTCGGTGTTATTAGATTTGTTTCAATTATGGGAGTGAGGTAGCAATTTACTATTTAGTAATTACAGAGTAAGTTTTAATATGTTTTTAAATAAATCAGTTATTAAAAAGGAGTACCTAATTAAAATATATTAATAATCTCAGTTTTCTACCTATTCGCTGACAATAAGGCCGTATTACATGAACTGAGTAAGCGGTTGAAAAAGAATTTGAAAGAATTTTATTCAACATTTTTTAATAACTTCGTGGCTATTGAGAAATAATTTGAACTGGATTTCGGCTTGTTGAAGTTATAATGAGTTCCGTGTTTTATTTAAGTTCAATATTTTCTTTTGTTACCATGTGTTTGTGTGAAAATAATTCCATTTTTTTCTAAAGTAAGTACCTACCAAGTTAAGTAGAAAATAGGTACTATGTACTCAATGTTGATAGCCCAGTGGATTACGTTAATCCTAATAATAACAATAATAATAAGTGATTGGTAAAGTTAAGCAACTGCGGGCGCGGTCGGAAAGTGGATGGGTGACCGCTAGTGGCAAAATTTCTTGACCGTTTCGTTAGGTGACAGTCGTTAAGCTATGTCGGAGGCCTTTAGGCGGCATAAATATTTCCGATAAGGTCGGCCACTAACCTCTCCGCCAATCCGCACTGGAGCAGCGTGGTGGATGCTCTAGGCCTCCTCAGTTATGAGGGGACACCCGTGCTCAGTAGTGGGCCATTAATGGGTCGAGACCATGGTATTTTATAAGAATAGTTACAAATCCATTAGTATAGATATTTAAGGGTTTTCTTTTGTCTACGAAACCCTAAAATTTGGAAGGAATAAAGAAGTAGGCCAATTTACTAAATTAATTTATTAGGTCCAACCGGGGAAGCATAAAACCTTGTTAGCAATTATATTTAGGAGCGTTCTTTTTGACTTGCTAGCGGAATAACGAAAAAAATACTAATTTGAGTTACTTCTTAGAATGGTGTATTATTGTTCATTGTTATTGCAATAAATAAATTTTGCTTCTGATTTGGGTACTACAAAAATAAAACTTTATTTATGGAGTAATTCAGAATTTCTTGTATTATAAAAACACAGAATTATTTTATTTATTTTTTATTCACTTTATATGTAGATAACCTATATAATTATGTAAGTATACCTATTTGGCACTTATCTTAAATAAGTGAAGTTTGTAAAATTTCATAGCATAATTCGTATATCCCTGCATATCATTCCCATAATTTTGTTTATCATAAAGCCGAAGATAATGATAGTTATTGCTTATCAGGTCATTAGAAATTACATTAGTTAGGTTTATAGCTTATGAAATATTAGTATGACAGAGCCGCTGTAGGTATTATGTATATTCTAAGTATGAAACTTATAATAGTTTCCACTCAGTTCCATTTTGACGTGAACACGTCATTAAATTTGTTATACGGGGTCAATCCTAAAAACCTAATGATAACAAAATCGGGGGATACAGTTTGGCGTTGTAGTTTCGAATCTATCGTCTACACCCAAAATTAAATTATACCACTGGATAGCTAAAGGATTAAAGAATTATTTACAATAAGCAAGAATAGTGGAAAATCGCCCAAGGTGGAGGGGGAGGCGCCGCCATTTTGAGGTTATTTTACGTCGTAAATGCATAATTTTTTTTTATTGAAAAACTTAACCTGTAACATAAACTTATTCATGTACAACACACAGCCGTGTCCATGACACAGCTATACTCAATTTTATTTTGCTCCTAACGTCTCGTAGCTAAGCCTTCAAAAGCGTTTTTAGTACAATCAAAGTCATTGCCAATACGTGCTTCTACCAAAATGTAATTACCTACTGCAATTCGGGTTGTATACTGAATATAAATGGTATACAAATAGCAACCTTTTGTCTGTGATTGTACCATAGAGTACACTCATGAATAGAATTGTTTGCGTACCCTTGGGATATAATTTGAAATGTTACGCAAAATATTTGTTACCCTTAAGGTCATAGCCCACTGTCACGGCACCGCAACAGCACAGTAACAGCACGGCATTTAGTTTGTTATTCAAATTTGAGCATTAGAACGTGTGTCGTAAAACATATTTGACAATGTAAATTATGATAAAAAGTCAACGGCGGGCTGTCAACGCGCTTACCACTACGGTACAACTCATCTCGCAGCCCGCGCGTTGTCAAATATATTTTATGACACACGTTTTAATGCTCGTATAGCAAACTAAATGCCGTGCTATTGCTGTGTTGTTGCGGTGCCGTGATAGTGGGCTACGACCTTTATTGTAACTCACGTAACAAAGTCCCTAATACATTGTTAGTTTTGCGACCAAAATTATATGCTCCAGAGAGCATTAAAAAAGGTCTTTGAGGCAAATACGAGCGGGAAAGTAAATTGTACTTTAACTAATTAATTAACGGTTCACCCTTTAAACTACTCTTGTTAACTACTCCAAGACAAACTACTGCGACTATTAGTCATCCATATAACATCTGACCGCGTTTAAAATTGCTTATTAGTATCGTATGATTAACACTAGTCTAGGTTTAAATAATCATATATTTTTTAATAGATATAAAATCTATTCTATATCTATTCTATTCTATTGACTAGGATGAAATAAAATTTACGGACAAAGTGATGTTTTTCTTTAGTATTATACGATAATAAATCTATACTAATAATATAAACTTGAAGAGTTTGTTTGTTTGAACGTGCTAATCTCAGGGACTACTAGACCGATTTGAAAAATTATATTTTTAGTGTAAGATAGTCCATTTATCGAGGAAGGCTATAGACTATATAACATCTTGCTAAGATGAATAGGAGGGGAGCAGCAATAAAAAATAATGGCGAAAACGGGAAAATTTCGCGGGCCGCAGGCGATCGATAATATTATGAGAATCTAGTACGAATACAAGCGCACTTATGAACTCTCTTATGCTTGTTCATTATCAACTCTGTAACTTTTGTAAACAATATACCAGCGAGTATTATTAAGTTTACCTGCACACCTGAGAGTTCTCCATAAAGTTCTCAAAGGTGTGTGAAGGCTGCCCATCCGCACTAGGCCAGCGTGTTGAAAGTAAGAAAGAAACGTCGATTTCGCCGTGGTACAAAACAAAAACAATTCAAAATATGACTTAAAAACTAGCAAAAATTTAATTAAAAATTTTTGTTGACAGCAAAAATTAAAAAAATAAAATATATCCCACGGCGAAAAACAACAATATTGGACAATAGCCAGTACCCCTACTGTAAGAGGAGACTCGAGCCCAGCAGTGGGACAGTTATGGGCTATAATCATAATGATAATAACCAACAAATGGCCCGAATATCCATAATAACTATTCTACAATTATGAATTTACAACCGATTTCACTTAGAATATTACCTCACTAAAATGGCGTTAATTTGATTCTAATTGGATGGCACCCAATTGCCACTTAGTGTGTAGCACTTACGGTATCTAATTAGAAATTAACCATCAATTACTAACTGGAGTATATTATATTCAGCGACGTAAATTGTTGATAACCGTGCTCTTCAAAATGGAGCCGATATATAATATTAGACACTTTAGAGGTCTATTCCCAGGTATTGTTATCTGATTCCGCCAGGAGGATGGGTAATTTTTTTTTAACATAAAATATTTTGCCCATTCCTTTGGCTCAAGTTACAGTCCAAATGGAATAGAAAAACAAATTAAGCATTAATAGAAAAACAAAAATCTACAGCTGAAAATTGGGGGCCAGAGGTTATTTTGAAAAAATAACTGATCTTTGTTACTCAAAATTAAGACGAATCCAAAGACACAACGTAGGTTTAAATCAGTCAAGCCGTTTAAACTGTAGAGCATGCTAAAAATGTATAAAAATACGCTTGAAAAACATCACTTCCCTTCTGAAGTAAACAGGAAATAACTACTGAAATTTATTTTCTACTAGAATATTCTTACAATAAATTCTAAAACTTTCTACCGTCACAGTCACTTCCCCACTTATTTTCTATCTTCAATCTTTCTACATCTTTTCTAAGATAACAAAGTGTATCAGTTTCCTCAATAAACGTTCCTTGAGTTATCCTTAATAAATCCCAGTAAGAAAATGTTTATGAATACACTTCAGAAGGCAACCTACTTACTGCGTTTCATATTTTCCGTCTTACCTTCTAGTTAAAATACGTTGAGAGAATTTATCGGAAAATATTTAAGTAAATATTTAAATACACCACTGCAACAGTGCTTTACTAAGATAAGAAATACTACGTTTTCTACAGTAATTGAATGATACGAGAAACTTTATATGAGTGGTAGTTAAATAAGTAATCGTTTGTATTTGCCTCACTTAAAGTTGGTTAAAAGTCGTGTTCCACTGTACTCCTATTAATGTATTGGCACTCATGCCTCCAGCCGGAACAGACTCGCTACAGCCTAAACGGGTAGACCTGGAAGCATGAAACTTGGCACAGAGGTTCCTTCTAGAGTGTAGGGGAGCATTAAGAACGGATTTTTGGAAATTCACACTTTAAAGGAGGGAAATAGGGGTTGAAAGTTTGTATGGAAATGAATCAAATTTTAAAGCAAACAGTTTGCAAATTCGTATTTGGGGTTATGGTTGAAAGGCATAAAACCCTAATTCAACGATTTTTTAAAATCAACCCTTAAGGGGGTAAATATCACCGCAAAACTATAATTTCCGCAAGCAAAGCTGCGGGCAACAGCTCGTGAAAAGATAACACTTTACTGAATAAATACTGCTTAGATATTCCAATATTACATGTAGGTACATCAACAAAATGTTCCATTTCTCGGTACCAGGTTAATAACAAACCGGATCGTAGCTTTTAATTTTCTCGAGAAGTTTTCCGTAACTTCGGCCTTCATCGCATCCGTGTTTCGAAAATAGATGCAGCATCAATATGGGTTTTCATAACAATTTTGGAGGTATCTTTGTAGAAATATTGGTTATGTTTATTAAGAAAACTTTGACTTACTTTGTATGTAATTTTGTCGTACCCAACGTTTTAAAATTAACCCTTAACTGCCTACCAAGAGTCTTAAACTTCGACGAATATTTTTGGTTTATTATACTTGTTAACTCTTTATTACAAAGTTGGTAAGTGTATAATTCTATATATTACAAGAAGACTAAATATTTGTAGCAGCAAAAGTATTAGCTTAAATACTAGACGATACCGGCTTTGCCTGCGTAAGAGTAGAATTCGTCCCAAGGGAACCTATAAACAGGATAAAATCTATCCTATGTCCTATTCCTGGATTCAAACTATCTGTGTACCAAGTTTCAGCTTAATCCGTTCAACAGTTAGAGCGTGAAGTACCCACAAATATCCAAATAGTCAAACATCTTTACAAACTTTCATATTTATAATATTAGTAGGATTTCATAATTGGTTGCCTGATTGTGTGTGGGTTTGTGTTTGTGTAAATGAGTTTGTGTTTATGATATTGCGGGCCAATGTTGGACGTATTTGGCAAACATATGCTACCATGCAAGTTGGTCATGCATGATTGATCGTCGTCATGCAATGTGCATGTCACACAACAGATGACCTAAACAAGACAACTTTTGTTTAAAAATAGGTGACCCTTTTATTCTAATTCCCGTTACTCAAAGCTCTAACAAAAGCTCTTTTGCACTAATTGTGGCGCTACGGAAGTCAGTTCTCATGCGAGCTTTGGGTACCACTAAAGTTCTGAAGCTTTGTACTTACGTCAGTCTATGCTTTTATATCTAAAATGCTGTTTTTAATTGCAGTAAATTCTTAATATGTTTTAAAAGCTTGAAAGAATCAGGGTTGATTGGGCGCTTGATTTGGTAAAAAGGCCTTTGAGATTTTATTTTAAATGGAAATTAACTATGTCAAATGTGAAAATGCAATTATAATATTTGTGAGTGGTATAGGCTATAGTAATTGTGAGGGGTATAGGCTATAGTCCATCACGCTCGCTGGCCAACTGCGAATTAGCAGATTTCACACACTCGTACCTTTGAGAACTTTATGGAGAACTGAGTCATGTAGGTTTCCTAGCGATGTTTTTCTTTACCGAAGCAAGTGATACTTAGTTTCTAATACGCACATAACTCTTTTTAAAATTAGAGATGCGTGTCGTACTCTTCTAACCGTTACTTAGTGCAGAATATACTTGCCTCGGCTCCTCATAATGACATACTTAGTGAAGAACAAAATCGCTTCACGTCACGTACTATAAGTTTAAATCTTTCAAACTACGCATTAGATTTGAATGCGGTTTTCATCAATAGAGTGATTCAAGAAGTTCTTGCTAATACTACTCTGCTAAGTTTATTAACAACTATGACTCAATAGGTGGCGCTGTACAAGGTTAAGAAAACCCGAAGCGAAGCGGGTCCATCAAACTAATGCCTACTTTAATACGAGTAGTTCCATCTGAAACATTAATCATGATCTACTGACGCGAAATATAGTATCTATTAAATTGATTAAACATTGAAAGCTTGATATGTTCGTAGTAAAGATATAGTCGTATAATGGAAGGCAATCCATTATTGGCAATAAAAGAAATTAATAATACTTATGGCAGTCGTCAGCTTTTCCATTTTATGTGACTTTTATAGTATGAAGGGTAAATTAATAGGCTTCTGACCGCTATACGACCTTTTCTAAGGCCTGATTTTCAGCTATTTGATAAGCTTGGTGTCTCTCTTACTAAGCAATTGAAAAGAGTTACTCCTTATCATCTTTACAATAGTTTATTCCATGAATATCTTTAAATTAGTCTTTAAATTAGCTACCACTAAATTAGATATACCTCGTTTTTTTCGTCGTGATATAAAAGGTAAACAATCTTGGCACAACTTTTATTTATTTCATTCATTTAAAAAAATATTTAGAAGTGTACAGAAATTTATTTTAACATTAAATTATTGTTTATTCTTTATTTTTTTTTTTATTTGTGTCTGTCTTATTTTTAAATCGATAATTACCATAAAAAGACAGTGTAAGATTGATTACCTTTTATATCACGACGAAAAAACGAGGTATACCATACCAGGGCAATCCTAAAAACCAAATGATAACAAAATCGGGGGATACAGTTTGGCGTTGTAGTTTCGAATCTAATTATCTCTTTATTCAAAATTAAAATTATAGCACTGGATAGCTAATGGATCAAGGAATTAATTACAGTTAGCGAGAACAATAAAAGATCCTGGGCAGTGGAGGGGGAAGCGTGGCCATTTTGAGGTTATTTTACGTAAAGCTATACGTAAATACATGAATTAAAAATAAGTATTTAAAAAAATTACATTACCTAAATTAAAATACTGTGGTAAAATTAATAATGCTACAGCAAAAAAATGTCTTTCTATATGGTGACGTCACACTCATAACCTAACAATAAAATTCTGTGTGTCGTGAATGCCCTAAATAACATACAGACAAACATAAAAACTTTACATTATCTACATGTAGCTTATTTCCCACGAGCTCAATCCAAACCACAGTTTTATTATACGAAATTCTAAAACTTTCTGGTACATTTAATTCGTAATTTCAGGTCTCCCAAGACGATTGAATAGAAACAATAAACCGCTCGTAGTTTCGCGCCCTTGTTTTAATCCCGAATGGAAAGAAATTGCGTACTATTCCCATCGTTGATTGCTCGTAGACTCGCTATCGTACAGAAATCTTCATAGATAGAAATTCCACATGAGGAACCTTTTCAGTATGGCTTTTTACTTCTTTTTTAGCTCGCTGCTTGAATACGTTGTGTTTTTAGGTGTATACTCTTTTATTCATGTGTGTGTGTGTGTGTTTGTGTGTGTGTGTGTGGGTGTGTCCGTTTCTTTAGCATGCTCTGCAGCGTAAGCAGCTTGACGTATTTCAAAATTAGAGGTATCATTGGATTCGTCATTATTATGGGTATGAAGTAAGCTAAATAACTTTAATATGGCGCCCAAATAAAAAAGAAAATACAGACAATAATTGTGTAACAATAGCCTCTTTAAAAGTACATCATCATTATCTCGACCCACAACTGTCCCACTACTGGGCTCGGATCTCCTCTCACTGTGTGAGGTGTATAATGTTTAAGAGTACAATAAAAAATATTCTCATTGTATTTTTATAGTATTGTATATTCAGTAACTAGGCTACGGAGTAGGTGTTCTTAGTGGTACTGTTTAGATATTTATTGCGAGTAATAAATGAATTCCATAACATACCATAACTTTTATTTTCCAAATGACTACGTCGTCCGCGTGCTTAGGAGAGCATGAATAATAAATGTTAGGACTTTAATAATGCTTAGAGATTATTTTGTTGCGTGTCTAGAAAATTCCTGAACTATTATAGCAGCTATAGCTTAGAAAGAATGTGTTTATTTGATTTTGAACTTAATGCAACTTGGGATAGTGTACATTTTACTATGTATGTAGGTACATCATACACCTTGGCACAATGGTGAAGCGCTAATAGCTCGGCAGCGTGCGTCGATCCTGTGATCGATGAAGTTAAGCAACTGTGGGCGCGGTCGGAAAGTGGATGGGTGACCGCTTTGGCAAAAAAATTTGAGCATTTCCGTGCCTTGGAGGGCACGTTGGGTTACGTTACGTTATATCACGATTGTTATCGTTAGATGACAGTTGTAAAGCCTTAAGACAAGCATTTAAGCCTATTGGGTTTAGCATAGAAGACTTTTTCCGCATGTTTTCGGGAAATAAACTATAAGTAGTTTCTCTTTACGGTTACTTTCTTTAAGTTGGTTTAATTTCTTTAATTATTGTTTTCTCAGACCAAAAGTAATAGATTCAATCTTGACGTCATTATATAATTTTCTTTTTTTCACGATTTGATAATTATTCCGAGCAATGTACTGATAAAAGTTATCATTTGTTACATATTTACGTTATGTTTTTTTCAACTCAACTTTTTTGTTCCGAAGGCGGAGTCTATATATTTTTTGGTCTAAGATAGTTTTATTAGTTTGACAGCTCATAGACTTGGCATAAGCCAAGAATAAAATGAGCTTTAATTTAAAAAACTGTTCTAAACCAAACTCAAAATTTTATTCCATTTTCTGCATCTAATTATGTAAGTTTGACCCATTTGGCACTTGGTTTAAGCCAGCAATACTCTATAATGGTACTGGTTCAAAATTAAACCATAATTTGCTGTAAGATTTGAAATTATTACTATACTTAAACGATAATTTGAAATTATTATTTTGGCTAGCCTTCAAGGTTTGTATAAGAAATGACTATAGCTATCCATTAGATGACCTGCGGAGATTGTTATGCAACTTCTGTTATTTTATAACTCTTATATTATAAGTTAACCCAGAATACGACTTTTATTAAAGAAAAAATTATCACCGCATTGAAACTGATAAAGGAATTTATTATCCTTAAGGGTTAGGTACACATCAGTTAGATACCTACTTCAAAATTTCAATTTGTACTTGTCCTAAAAGCTTTATTAGTAGTAATTTGGTATCGATAGGTACCTGAATATCAATACGTATACATCATTACATATTCACCAATCAGATAAAGTTAACAAAAGTAAGTAGAAATTGGGGTAGTACGAAAGACGGTTTTTCAAATCAATCCATTTTCGAATAAAGTGCTTATTACCGGTCTGCGCTGGAATTAAGGGAATGTTTTTTGAACGAATGTATGTCAATTACTTTGGCATGCTCTACGCTCTGGACGGCTTGACTGATTTCAAGATCAGGTCTCGTTGAATTTGACTTCATTAAGGAGTGAAATAGGTTACAGAATTTTTAAAATGGCGCACGATTTTACCGGTCGGGTTTTTTTGTTTTTTTAATAATGACTATTGGACTTAACTGAATAGTTGCGACTTCTAAAGGAGGAATGGCTTTAGAGTCGGTTTTTTATTCGTAGTTAAGGCGGGTAATGGTTAGAGATAATTACCTAATGGTTTAATTAGCCCCTAAATCGTTCGTGATATTAATATAATATTATCTAAGTAATCTAAATTAGGCATCATACCAAGAACGCTATATCTATAGCAACATTTCCCCACCGAATTGTCAAACTAATTCTTTTTAAGAAACGATATTTTGCAAAAATCAATTGGATATACAAAGATATTACCAATACTAAGGTAAAAATGTAATACTTTTGAGTAGTTTTCTTTTCAATTTGTAAAGGAAAATCTTGAAATGTTTGATGTACAAAACTTTCCGTTCCGGTGCATTCTATTGGAATGGAAAAGCAAGAAAATGAAATGGATGCCGAGTTTACATTTTTAAATAATCAAATTGAAGCGTACTGACCGGCTCGTAAATTGAAACAAAGAAACAAACAACGTAGTTTTTAACAATGTGTATTGTACGTTTGTGTAGCAAAATTTTTGGTTTAAACCTGCTATTCTTAGGTTTCCGTACGTAAAAGGCAAAAACAGAACCCTATTACTAAGCCTCCGCTGTCTGTATGTCAGCAGGCTGTATCTCGGAAACCGTGATAGCTATAAAGCTGAAATTTTCACAATTATGTATTTCCGTTGCCGCTATAACAATAACTACTAAAAATAAAAGAAATGAAAATATTAAGAGAGGTACCCTATACAATAAACGTAATTTTTAAGCAATTTTTTACTTGATCTTAATTCCTAAACAGGTAGAAATTTCAATGTTTTAGTAAAATTATCTTTTATAAATGACTACACGGAATCCTTCATGCGCAAGTCGGACTCGCACTCCGTCAGTTATTTTCTGTTATGCTCAATTAATTTTATGGCAGGTTTGTTGATCTACTAACTTGTTAACTAGTGGTTTTTCGTTGGGAGTGACATGACGTGTGTGATGAATGTACAGTAACTGATATCTCGGAAACATTTCAATTTAATTACACTATTGATAGCAAAGCGCACTTACTTAATATTTCCAAAAAATATCCCATAAGTACATTTTTGACTCAGTTACAGTTTTAGTATTAGTGTACATAACATTATTTTAGTTCTTATAACCCCCTCTGTTACTTAGAAAATAAATAGGTATAAAACCCACACAAAATCTCAGAGCCTTATTTAGTAAACGAACTTTCTCAATAGTATTAGTTAGAAGAAAAGTTACGGGTTTGCTGGTCATTCGGTTGATTGGCAGCTATTTTAGTAGTTACGCTTCTCAATTAACTATTGAGGTGGGTATGCTTGAAGTTTTTCCAATAATCTTTATACTACAATCTAGTCTACCTATCACTGAAGTCTACATAAATGGGTAAGCAATATTTCTTTGTATTAGCTAAGACAACTTAACAACACACATATTATGTATACATACATACTAAGTTCTATACTAGGAATTCCTGTGTGTATCATGAAGGTAACTAACTACACTTATCCAATGATACAATTTAGCAACTACTATTACAAAAATCGACATATTTCTGTCATGGGCACAGCTGTGTATTGTATGTGAATAAGTTACAGGATTATCTTTTTGAAATAAAATATTTTTAATTTACGTATTTACGTCATAAAGAATACCATAATGGCGATTTCCCCATTTACCGTGCGTAATTTTTCACTGTTCTCACTTATTGTAATTGATTCTTTGACCCTTTAGCTATCTAATGGTATAATTTAATCTTGTATGTAGACGATAGATTCGAAACTACAACACCAAACTGTATCTCCAACTTTTGTTATCATTAAGTTTTTAGGATTACCCCGTATGGCAGCAAATTTAAAGACGTATTCACGTCAAAAAGTTCTCTTAAGACTCTGTATACTTAATCATAGATAACTCCACATGAAGCTTTATAGCTATGCGCTACGAGCGAACTTCCGTTCGGAGAAAAGCAATTTTGAAAGCTTTTCTCATATTGGACCATCGTGAAGATCAATAAGTTCATTTAAACTAGATCCGATGGCATGTGGAGTTATTTCCGGACAGAAATACATTTCATGTGAGCAGTACTTTTGCTTATTAAACTGTCATATGAGGAATACTTTTTAGGTTCGGTATGTTGATGAGTAAAATATTTTATTACAAACTAGACGACGATTAAGTAGTTAAAAATATATTGGATGTATCCCAAGGGAGCCTATAATCGGGATAAAATCTATCCTATGTCCTAATCCTGGATGCGAACTATCTGTGTACCAAATTTCATCTTAATAACGGTTAGAGCGTGAAGGACTTACAAACATCCAAACATGTTTACAAACTTTCACATTTATAATATTAGTAGGATAAAAACAAAACTATTTAAATCTATCCGTAGCAAGATACACAAAGAGGAAGAAAAGTACCTAAGACTCAAAGAGAGATATATATATACATTTATATATATATTGAAACTTGTTAATACAGTCGTAACGAGTTTGGACCTTCCAAAAGTAGGTACCTACTTACTTACTAGTACATATAGAAGTACAGTCACGTCCATTCATCACTAGCCGAGTAATTTGTTTATGTTCATTAATATTGTAATATCGGTAAGTCGGTCACGGTTGAATATAGAACAAATTGATGGTTTCCAAGTAGCTTTGAGTTGTGAACTGCATAGTAATGTTTGGTTAGATCAATGGTCAGCAAACTTGTTAATTAGCCAAATATTCAAATTCGAATTCGAAATAATTTATTCATAGTGGTATAAAAGATACAGTTATGAAAATATTATTGCGCCTTCCGTGGATATATGTGTCAGAGCCACCTTAAGAGCCAAAGAGCCACTTGCGGCTTCAGAACCGCACTTTGCCGACCACTGGGTTATACAATCATGTCCATCATCGGAATACTACCTCAAAGGCTCAGCTTTCAGTAGCTTTTCAGAAATCATGCAGGCATGTACAAGGTACATAAATACGTTTAAATTGACATAGCACTACCGTCCACAAAGCTAAATTTTATTTGAAATATGTGGTTCAAGTTAAGTCGTAAAAATCCTATATATATCTTGGAGCTTTAGTATCGAATACAGGCAGCTGCGTAGATGAAGTAAAGCGAAGAATGCTGATCACTAGAACTGCAATGGAAAAGCTGAAGAAAGTATGGAGGAACAGGAATATCACCAAAGCTACAAAGATC
>LGAG01000761.1:336687-376937 GCA_001278395.1 Lerema accius
AGGCATGTAGGTACAAGTTAGGTACATAGATAGACCGTACGTTTAAATTGACATAGCACTACCGTGCACAAAGTTATATTTTGTGTTTCAAATACATTTTGAATTTAAAACCAAAACTAACGTATTTACAGGTTGGCACACATTCACGATAGGAGCTGTATTTACTTATTTAGTGATAATATTTGTTTTCGGGTTGGGAATGCGGCAATAATAAATATTACCTATGTCATTTACTGTGGAGATAAATTCAATGTAACGAATCCGTGAAGCCATTTGGATTTTTGAGCGTATCTAAGAAATGAAACACACACACATACACACAGAAAAGGTGTTATTGATAGCAGTAACATATTGGTACTTGTATAGGGGCGGATCTAACTAAGGGATTTTTGGGCCTCTGCCCAGGGCCCCGTGGATACAAAAGGTCCACAAGCCCCATTAAAATATCATTAATATCGGTTAAAGAGTACACTTTACGATTGAAAATTAAATATTTTTGTCAGCCGATTTTTTTTTCCTGATACATACACAACTCATCTATAAAAACCTCCCCGACTAGTATTAGCCCAAGACCCCACAGTCTCAATCCGCCCCTGTACTTGTACCTAGTGTTTCTCATCGAAATACCTACTATAATACTACCTACTATAATACGACCTACACTAGTTTATCTGTTCGAGAAACACAATTAAAACAGTATTAACGCCGGCGAAGATTGCCGACGTATCAAATAAGTTTCACCCTCAGTAGTTTTGTGTTTAAACAAACTCACTAGTTTTGCGTTTTAACATCATTGATAGTATTGGCTAAGTTTCTAGAAAAGATTAGTTTAATCATACCCATGCCTGTCCCACTGCTGAGCTCGAATCTCCTCTCACAGAGTGTGGTACAGGGCATAGTCCACCACGCTGGCCTAGTGCGGATTGGCAGACTTCACACACATTTGAGATCTTTATGGAGAACTCTCAGGTGTGTAGGATTCCTCACGATGTTTTTTCCGTAGCAAGTGATAATTAGTTTCTAATAAGCACTTAACTTTAAGAAAATCAGAGAAGCGTGCCAGGGTATGAACCCAGAAACCCTGGCAACGAAAATAAAATGTCGATATTCATACCATGGTATTTTTATACTTATCTAAAAAACTTACTTTTTATTTATCAGTATTTAGTTCAATACCTTTGCTTTGCTGTCTAAATTATTTTAATCGGACACTCCATTCAAAAGATATAGCGAGTTTAAAAATTTGGGTAACTTAAAAATAATTAAGCGCTTCGCCGCATCGCGTCTCGATGTTGATTGAGCGTAGCTGAAGAGCGCATGTGCATGCAATGTCTATATAACTGAAGGTAGGTACTAATAAATAGTTTGGAAATATATGTATATGTGTAATTTAAGGTAGTAGGTACCTATTTCTTTTATTCTTTGGAGAGATAAATTTATATCCTTAAATATCAGGATTTCCGCGGCAGTCGGGTGTCGGGTTAATTTTATGATCTTTATTTCTGAATCAGATTAATAGTTTATGTGACTGCTGGGTCACGGTTGAATATTCAGCAACGAAAAAAATTATTTCCGTAAGCGGAGCTGCGGGCAACAGCTAGTATTTAATAAACATTTAATACAAAAATTCGTTTAAGCGTCGCGTAGTCGGTTGCGCACTACATAGACATTTATGTATATGTTATATATATATATACATACATACACATTATTGTATAGACTCTTTATATACCTTAGTATAGCGTAGCGACCCGTCGCCAGGACAAGCATCGCCACGCCAACGATTCTTATACCTGCGCCTATAGATGTTTAACATCAACATTTCTTTTTGTTCCAGAGACCCGATCCTAGTATGAATTTAACCCTAAACGAGTCAGCAAAATGGCTTATAGAGGCATCCCGAGGCATTCAGGACCCGAACACGTTGTTGGAGAAGTTCTCCCTCAACAGAAGAGTCGACGACCCCACCAGAGCTATCCTACTCGCTTTTTATGGCATCCTGGTAGTTATTGGAGCTGTTGGCAATGCACTGGTTGTAATATCTGTAAGTTACACTTCAATTTTTTTTTCAATCAGACAGACAGACAGACAAAAATTTAAAAAATTAAATTATGTTGGTATGTGTACTGTA
This sequence comes from Lerema accius, assembly GCA_001278395.1. Classification (NCBI taxonomy): domain Eukaryota; kingdom Metazoa; phylum Arthropoda; class Insecta; order Lepidoptera; family Hesperiidae; genus Lerema; species Lerema accius. The sequence goes on from LGAG01000761.1 coordinate 338,819, forward strand.
TACATTATGCATTTAGTAAAAAGCGGCTATTTTAACATTACAAAAAGACACTTAAATTGTTTAGATTCTCCGCTAAGTGACAATGACGAAACTATTTCATGAGAATAACAAAACTTACTAAACCCATGTAACAGTGATCAGTATTCCAAAGAAATTTAATTCAATGATTGAAGTTTACCATAAAGGATATTAAATGTCCACATCCAATATACAGGCTGTTTTGAAGGGGCTTAGAGAATCATTTTTTGTGCTTGAATACAACTGTTTACGACACCAATATTGAAATACAAAAAATATTATTTTCCTCGGAAAAATTACCGATTATATTAATAGGACTAGAATATCAATTAGATCATAAAATGCCTCTATGAAGTTATAAATAAAAAAATATTTGATATTTTGTATTAATGGAATTTCTTGATAGATCAAATTTATTTCTTGATATCTTTATTACGTTTTTAATATCTTATCTAACAACAGTTATTATTAATCCAATTAGTATTAAGTTTCAACCAATACAAAGAATTCAATTTTCCAGGATTAAGATTTCCAGGATTGAGATTTTGTATTTTATTGCTAGCGTGTTGGATAATAATAATATTTCATCAACATTTCATAATTGAAAAAGTAAATAAATACACTATACTCTATGGGTCGTACAAATATTACGTAATGGGAGTTTGGGAGAGGAAGTCTTGCAAAATGTTATGATGCGTTATTTAGAGATGAAGGGGGAACCAATAACGCGTTACGTAACATTGTTTTTTTATTACTGAAAAAACTAGGGAATATACTTCTAATGAAAAGGTCATTTGGGTGTTACATAATATTTACGGAGAAAGGAGAATAAAATTTCTTTATAAAATTCGTATATTACAAAGCGAATTTTGTATGCATGTGTTTTGTATTTCTATCTAAAAAAAAAAACAAAAAAAAATGTACATAGTGATTTTTAAGTTATTCATACTTTGTAAAAAGGCACTGTTGTTTTTTTCACATTTCAAAAACCAACTATATAGGCTCTCAGAGAACAAAAAATATTCTTTACTTTCATACCCAAACCGTCATAATATACGAGAACAGTGATTTAAACACCAAGATAGGGTATACAAGAAACCCTATTACCAAGATAGTGGTATCTTCCACACAGTTTATTTCTATTTTAATGGAAATAGCGCGAAACACAAATGTTATTTGACGACCCTGTAGCCTAGTTGGTAGTGACCCCGTCTGCGAAGCGAGGGGTCCCGGGTTTGATTCCCGGCCGGGGCAGATATTTATGTGACAGATAAATTTTTGTTCTCGGGTCATGGGTGTTAGTGATGTGTTATTAGTGTTGTCCATGCCACCCGTGACACAGGGAATCCTACTGCGGGAGCATTCAGAGTGTGTTAGCGTCATTGACTTTATTAACTTTACTAAACGTTTTTTAATGTTCTTCAGCTAATTGAAGAAAGTCTTAAACACAAGTTTGAAGCGTCTCTTTAATTAATAGTCAAGAAGTAACGAGGTGCATTCATTAGCTTGTTCGATATCGTCTGGCAAATGGATATTGTTCTGTTTTTACTCGACTGCTTAAAGAGGATATTTCTAGCGTATGTATGTATATAATGTAAATTTTTTGGCACGCTCTAGAGCTTGACTGGACAGACTTCCCAACGGAAGTCATTGGATTGTCGTATGTTACTTTTAAAGAGAAAGAGGGGATCAGTATATATCCCAAGGGAATCTGTAATCGGGATAGAATCTATCCTACCTATGTCCTATTCCTGGATTCAAACTATTTGTGTGCCAAGTTTCAGCTTAATCCGTTCAACGGTTAGCTCGTGAAGGACCCACAAACATCCGAACATCCAAATATCCAAACATGTTTACAAACTTTCACATTTATAATATTGGTAGGATGCCTCTAAGAGTCACTTCTTTTCCAGGTAGTACGCAAGCCAGCCATGAGGACAGCAAGAAACATGTTCATCGTCAACTTGGCGGTGTCTGATGCCCTGGTCTGCTGCGTGGGTACTCCTCTCACCCTCATGGAGCTGCTGACCAAACACTGGCCTCTGCCGGACTGGCCCAGCCTGTGCAAGGCCACGGGAGCCATCCAAGCTATCTCCATCTTCGTGTCCACCATTTCTATTACTGCCATAGCGCTGGATAGATATCAGGTGACTATTGTTGTTATTATAATTATTAGGACACGTAGAATGAGAGAGTCGAGAGACGTATTTAAGAGTCCCGGGTTCGGTTCCCGGTTAAGCATTTTTGAATAGTTTTATTTTTTGTTTTAGGTCTAAATGTACGTTTCGTTAATCGTACTATGTATTTATTTATAACGTATTCATAGGTACAGTCATTAATAAATTTAATTACAGTGGAATTTAGTTTATTACATGCTAAGTAAGTTCACACTTGCGACAAAAATGTCGACAAATAAAGGCATGATTTTAAAAGATATCCTTTTCGAAGTAACCTATATTACGAAATTCAACGCTACCCGAAATGTCTGTAGGTACTCATTCTAAGAATATTTACTTTATAAAGAAACAGAACATTACCTTAAAACCCATTTATATTCAATCTTTAACAAAATACTTCTGAATTTATATGTATAACATGTGTATAATAAATATTGTATGGAATAAGGGGAATTGAAACAGTTCGCGAATTCAAAGATTTACAGGGCAAAGTGATAAAATAAGGCACTTGGTAGATAGTCAGCGATGGACTATAAACGTATAAAATAAGATAAATATCACAGACTTATAAAAAAGAAAAAACAGAGCGGTCGTATACAATTGCGACTAAATAAGTGACGAACAAAAATCTATCACTCACTACGGAGCGGCCGGCTTCATTGTGTTCAAGCGGCTCAATATTGACGTTCGTCACTTTTCGGCTGGTTGGCTCTGTCTATTATTTTTTATGGGTCTTTGATAAATAGATAATTATTTTGAAAGACAAATAAATGTCTCTTGCAACATATTTTGTCTGTAATAGTTTCCTTAAATTATCACTTAGTTTTTTACATCAAGTACTCTCGATCTTAAATTTTCGTTTACCTTCAGCAAATTCTCATCAAAATGGACAGCATTTGTTGTGGCATCCTTTCATAGTTTTTAACCATTTAGCTGGCCCCTTGCAGTATCTACATAAGCTCCACCTATCGGGTTGAACTATGTTCCTAAACCATACTTGATTCCTCTAAGTCTTAGCTGTTAGTCTGGTCCTTTAAGAGTTCAGTTACTAACACACGGATGCTATATTTGTTAATATGATGCTATGATTTTATTAATACTAATGGTAGCTTCCGGGTCTATCACATATAAGGCTGTGCATGAATATAGTGATGTGTTACAGTCGAAAAATTATTAATCGCTTATCGTCACTTGCTGACGGTCGTGGAAGAAGTGATGTGGTACAATGACGTCAAACTAAAATCAACAGATGTATCCCTATTTCGAGATGTTGGGAGAGCAAGTATAAACAAAGGAGATTTGAACTGGAAAGTTAAATGTGCTGGTAACAAGCTAATAGAATGACGTGCAATGTTTGTTTCTTTAAACTAGGGATGTTGAACACCGAAACTGGAATATCCGAAATTAAAATCGGTATGTTAAAATGTAACCGAAACTTTGGAAGAATTTTCCATCTATACCTACAACTAAATAAATTTTGAGTGTCTTTTTGGTTCTAATCTTAAAATAGCTGCTTTTTACTAAATGCATACTTATGTAAACACGGTACACATACCAAAATAACAGATTTTAAAATTTTTGTCTGTCTGTCTGTTTGATCCGGCTAATCTCTGAAACGGCTGAACCGATTTTGACAGGACCTTCACTGGCGGATAGCTGTTGTAGTACCTACCTAAGGAGTTACTTAGGCTATTTTTTTACTTTCGTTTCGCGATAGGTTTACCGAAGCGAAACGAGTTCGGGTTCACTAGTCCGAAATAAAAATCTAACCCAAATCAAATTTTTTGAGCTTTGTTCATTGAAAACCGCTGCATTACTACCGTCTATTTATTAAAGGTTTAAAGTAACGCTGTTTCAATTTTGTTGTTTATAAAATTCAATACGAAAAACACAGGAAATTGGACCGTAATATCATAGTAATAAGACTGCATCGTTACGACGTTTCAATACCAAATAGCATCACAAGGATTGAGTACGGTACTGTGTTCATGTAACAATCTGTTTCCATGAACAATAACCGATTCTAGGAAATGTTTCCAATAATTTCCAACTTTGTGCTCATTTACCAGCACGTACAAATTTGTGGAACAAGCTTCCTACTGATTTTCAGAGAACTCCATCACATTGTGTGTGAAACGAGTACAATGCTTGCTTCTAGTATCGATTTTGTAAATTAAATCTATTTACAGACAATTATGCATAAAATTTTGCCTTGTGACCTTCTTCCTTATAAGAACTTTAAGTATGCCTACTTGTATATCTCGAGGGAACAAAGATGTTTTTGACACCATTTAAATTCTATAAAATCAATTTTATCTTTTACTAGTGGACCCGCCCTCGCTTCGCTTCGGGAAACCAATGGCGAAACGAAAGTAAAAGAAAAGTGGTCTAAATTACTCCTTATTACATCAACTACCCGCTAGTGAATGTCCCGTCAAGATCGGTCCAGCCGTTTCAGAGATTAGCCGGATCAAACAGACAGACAGACAAAAATTAAAAAAAAAAAATATTTTGGTATGTGTACCGTGTATACATACGTATGCATTAAGTAAAAGCGGTTATTTTAATATTACAAACAGACACTTCAATTTTATTTAATTGTATAAATGTAAGACAGTCTCAACCAATCCTTTGTACCATTAATAACGTGCAGTAAATTTTATTATACGCCTACAAGTCGGTAACGAGTTTTTACTCCACATCATCAGCTATCAAATACCTATAACAACAAAGGCACAAATATGTCAAATGTCATATTCGTACGTGTCTGCAATATTTTTAAAACGGTATTGAAAGTGGGACCCTTCGCATTAGTATATATTTTATTCATAATATAAATACTCGTACATGTTCGTATACAATAGATATACCTACTCGTATCTTTATCCGAAAGTTAAATTTCTACTACATCCCTATTTTAAACTCGTTTCCGTTACGCTTACTAGAAGCAGGTGTTTGCACCAGTATAGGATTTTCAAAGAATGTTTAATAATTTAAAACACCTGGGCAAGTCTGAGTCGAAAACTTAAAGTTTCTGTAAATATATTTAGTTTGGCCGTTAAGTTTGTTTCCATGACACTGTTGCGTTACATGTTTTCGTTATGATTTTTCTTTTACCTGAGTGCATTGAAAGGTTAATTTTTGAGCGTAACTATGTATGAGTATGTATGTACGTATGGATATAAAGTAAATTTCTGTGGAACGTTCTAGAATTAAAAGCTTGACGGATATTAACATATTGGCTATCATTGGATTAGTGTTGATTGAAAAGTAACTTAAGCTATAAATTAAGAATTAAAATAAAACCCTTGACACATTTATCATCAAACGAAGCTAAGAACACTCGATAAAGTCATCGATATTCTCTTGCAATGCGTTTTTTTATTTTGAGACCCCACTATAGTATGTTTCAGACATTCGGTTATTCTTCCCCACTCTTCCCCTACAACTTTTAAGCGGTTCAACCGATTATCATTAAATATGTCTACAAACACTCGCAGATAGGTCACCTATAATACAAAAAAAAAACTAAATTGAAATCGCTTCCTCTTCAGGACCTACGGTGCCAGAGGTTTTTTTAAATTTATTATAGGACGTGCCACAGGTTAATAATTGTTTTGAATATACCTCGCGATTTTGAGCAATTAAATATTTATTTTTCTCACAATGCTCTAAGTTGAATTATATCAAGCTGTTTTGACTCTAGAGCATGCCAAAAATACATACGCTCGAAAAACATTACCCTTTCGGGAAAATGGGGTAATAATGTAATTATTACGAAACTATGACATAATAATAATAAATAGTAATATTGAGTCGTCATTGTTTTCAAACTGAGTAGAGTGAACACTTATTCACGAGTCTCTCGAAACGTTATCTCGAGAGAGTGTTGATAAATAATTGAGTTCACTGAAAATCAATAAATGAAATGTCCTCTTTATCACGCTGTTGTGTTAACTAGTGCTTCGCTCTTGCTTCGCTTCGTTAGAGCTAATGATGTCGTCATTTACGGGCCGTTCGAATATAACGTAAGCAGATTTATCAAGCAAGTCAGCAAAAATTAAAAAAGCTCTTAATGTTTACGTAAACATTGTTATATGCATTTTTCTTTTAATGCTTTTTTTTATTGATTGTGTTTGCCATATAATGTAAAATCATAAATTAGTGATGACTCATCTCATCTCGACATCAGCACTAACTGCCGGGTCCAAATGCAATTCCAAACCTTACTCGGTACTTCTAAAATACATCACAATTTTTTTATCATAATCGGTCCAGCCTTTTAGGAGAAGTTTCGTGACAAACACACGTACATTGTTTTATTTATTACACGTTTTTATTTAGTTTCACCTGTCCCGGTGTTTGTAATGAAATCTTGCGAGCTAAATTTCACCCACTTCCCGGTGTCCGATTGAGCCAAAATTTTACACACTGATCCAGTCCTAATGACAATACATGTTTATAATAAGCATGATGTGATACTGCTTCCAGGATTGGCTCCAGACGATTCAACTCCTCAACGGTTAACAGTAGAGACTTGAAATTTAGCAATTTTTAACTTTTACTTCTTTTTCTTAGCAAACAAGCAACAAGTAATAAAAGCTTGATAAAAAAATTTACACTATCTTGTTTTAAAATGAATATCATCGGCTAAGTTTTAAACTAGCTTATTATATTAAAACTGGTCTTCGTTACTCAGAACTAAGGAAATTTCCTTGCGAATTACTGAGGAGCCCTCGAGTGTTAAATTTACATAATTACCTTAGTAAGATGGTAACTTTGCCTAGATAAACTTCTGTCAAGTAAATTGTTTAATCAACATTATACTTCGACTGTTTAACATAATATATATAGCCTTCGTCTATCATTGGAATAGTACATAGCACTAAGTTCTCGTAAAAATAATTCATCAGCATCATCATTACAACCCATAACTGTCCCACTGCTGGGCTCGGGTCTCCTCTCACAGTGTGAGGGGCGCAGGCCATAGTCCACCACGCTGGCCTAGTGCGGATTGGCAGACTTCACACACCTTTGAGAACTTTATGGGGAACTCTCAGGTGTGCAGGTTTCCTCACGATGTTTTCCTTCACCGTAGCAAGTGATAATTAGTATCTAATACGCACATAACTTTTTAAATTAGAGGTGCGTGCCGTGGGATTTGAACCCAGGATCTCCCGTTCGAGAGACCAACGTTCAAACCACTAGGCTATCACTGCTTATATATATTAATAATTGTTATTAGAAAAAAATCCTAACTATTAAAAATTGGGAGTAATAACAAAAAAATATACAGCAAATTTCACTCCTACAATTAAGGCGTGGATATACGTGAATTGTGCTTTTTTTCTGCAAGATTTACTTCCTCACTATTATTAGTACAATTCCAAAAAAAATATATGAATCTACTTAATACAAATTGCGCAATCATTCACGTATAATCACCCCATTAAAGACCAATCCAGTAAATCCTCGTACGTCAAAATCTGACAGTCGAGGCTGTAACCGTGCCAAGAAAAAAGTATCATTTCGTTTACATAAAACAATGGTCTATCAAAAGATAGTTAAAAAAAAAAAATTTAGAATTTGTATGTAATAATGTCATTACTATTGATCCGAGAGCAAAAATTGAAATTCAAAGATCCACCTCTCAGGGAATCGAATTAAAAACTCTCTGTACGACGACGTAATGATAAAGGATTTCTATTATGTATTCAGGTTACTAGTCATATGGATGAAGATACAACATGTTATAATGAGGAAAATGCCGTAGAAAACAAAACCATTATGCTCCTGTCTTTGATGTTATAAGAAAGACTTTCTTCTCATTGGCCACTCACAACAAATATAATGTTCAAAGCTTTGTGCCAGACATATTGATAATTCCTTCATTTTTCCATCATATAAGAGTCATTTAGTAGTCTTCAATTTTGTTATATGTTAGGTTCCTAAAAATCTGTAGAGGTTTTAAGGAAATAAAAGAAGTACAAAATTGTTGGGAAATAATTATCGCTGTATACAGACCTAATGCGTGGTGTTGTCGAGATTCTAGTAGAGATTAGCGAAACTTAAATTAAAATACCTTCATAACAGAAAGGTTACGAAATATGACGAGCATTTCTAAAGGTATACGAAAATTAATACCTAAAGTAGAAAACTGAGGGATCAACAAAATTATGAGCGACTTAATTTAAAGCAGAATTGACTGCTTAGTTGTGCAGTATTTTACGTTAAATTCATCGACTATGTTCTGCTAATCAAGTGTATTATTGCTTTTTAAATTACTTTTTTGTCCACAGCTCATCGTGTATCCCACACGACCTGGACTGCAGACGATGGGAGCACTCATCACAATGTTCTTCATCTGGGCAACAGCTTTTGCCCTCGCCTCTCCTCTGTACATCTTCAGGACCCTCAAAACTCACAAAGTCGGCCTCATCGGGATCGACAGTCTTCGTTTCTGCATAGAACTCTGGCCTATCGCCAAAGGACGAGCTATCTACTCCTTATTTAGTCTAATCTTCCAATATTTACTACCAGTCCTCGTCGTAGTAATAGCTCATGTCCAAATCCACCGAAGGTTGCAAGGAAGGAGACGTAACACGAGGAAAACACCAGCTATTTTAATAGCGATAGCAGTCACATACGTTATAAGTTGGTTGCCATTGAACGTCTTCAATCTGGCTGCGGACTTCAGCTCTGAAGCCATTTTAGATGAGGACACGTTGACAATAACATACGCTATATGCCACATGTTCGGAATGTCCAGCGCAGTTTCTAATCCGCTCCTATACGGATGGCTGAATGATAACTTCAGGAAGGAATTTGAAGAGATCTTGTGCTGTTGCAGGAAGAAAAGCCAGATAAATACAAACATGAGGATAAAGAGTAGAAAAATGGATACGGAGCTAACAGCATTGGCACAGCTGGAGCATACGTTAGATGGCAACACGAAAACGTCTCAGTGCTCACAAATTTTCTGACTAAAGGCCTGCTTTAAATAGCAGGAAGATAGTGTAGAGATGGAAAGCCTCTGAACTCATGTCAATTCAAAATGACTGCTGATGTGTTTAGTGTAACGGTGTAAAAAGTTCCTTTGTTAAATCCTTGTCTTGTTGATCTTAAGCATAATGTAGTATTAACAATTGTATTGTAAATATTAGTTTAGCTATTAGTATTTCCTAATATTGCATTTTACGTTTTTCTGAGCCCAAAACGTAAATTCGCGATATTTCTAGGGTACTTCTGCAATGTTTTTTTCTAATAAAAATCTCTCCATGACGATGTTTTATTAAATATTTCTCGTGACATGCTTCGAAGTTCGTTTATTAAGAGCGATAACGATGAGGTTTGCCTCATTCAGTAAATTAAATTCCGAGATATCCACATCTATAATTATTTTTATGTCTGAGTTATTTTAATATTGAGTTGTTTATACACTACATGGTTCTACAGTCCGACTTCATCCCTGGCCTACTAATGGCCTCGTGTCTTCATTTCCGACCAATTATATAAGTTTCGTCCATTAAAACGTCACGTCTCTAGAGTTAAAGTAGACTTCTTACATACGTTACATAACATTTTATCGTAAATCACGTAGCAGCGTCGTTCACGTTTCCATCTAATGGCCTATTTCCTCATATTTTCCACACGTAGGCTCCGAAGTTAATCCGGTTAGAGTTGAGTAAAGGGAGGCTTATGTCCGAACTCGTGCCTCTGTCTATTAATTATACTACACATTGATGGACAGACATAAATAATTCGACGCTTTTTATGTAATAACTAGGATAATTAATAAGCAAAGCCTAACTGTTGAAAATTGTGGGGTATTTTGGCAAAATCAAAAGGTATCACTCTCACAATGGAGTCGAATCTAATGATCTATACGTTGAAATCAAGCCGTTTAGGCTCAAGGGCGTGCTAAAGAAATTGACATACATACAAACATAGTGCTGGAAAATCACCCTTCTTGCGCAGGTGGGTAATAATAGCTAACAAACTTGCAGTAACATCATCACCTATTAGCTTATGAAAAACTTTGGCAAACTTTGAGTAGGACTTTAAGAGACTGTTAGTCGTTTAGTAGGTCCTGTTAGTAACCAAATGAGAATGTTAGTAGCTAATTGGTTATTAAGGGAACTTTGGAGGTTCTCTTTGGATGTTAGTAAATTTTACTAGTGTATCTCAGTTAATAGTATCTCTGTCTGTTAACGTCAGATCCTGCGTTCTTTTTCCAGCTTCATCATACTTTGTATTGTTTGATCATGCTAGTAACAAAGAGAATTTCTCAAGCAAGAAATTAATAAGATACTAAAATTTCATAATTATTTTCTTTCTTTTTTTTTCAAGTTCCCTGACTGCTTAATTTAAATTTATATTAGGTCATTCTTATTTCTTTGTTTTTATATCATCAGAGTAATAAACCTATCTACTCATGAAACTGTGAAATTAATTCTGTAATTGAATTTTCCTACGGCTATTTAATGCTCGTGAAATTGAAATTATGCTGTACGTTCTTAAGTACACACATTACGAACAATGGTAAATCGAAAATGGTCAAATTACAGTATACTAATTATAATTTCTTCTTTTTTCATGGGTAAGATTTTCTAATTTATAAAATGACAAAAAAATTTCAGCTTTTGATTTTATCGAGACAATTACAAGTTAGTAATATTTTTTTTTAACATATTTTTGTAAATAGTCATAATAGTAAGTGGTTCATAAAAGAGGTGTATGAAGACTATATATAAACATACAACTATAATATATAATTTATACTCTTCTAATCACTGAAATAGGAACACATTATAAAGGTGAATCAACCAACCAAAATATTCGACGTTTATATGCCGTTTCTCAATGTCCTCCTAATTTGGGCTATGAGCTTTAGTAAAAAAGTAAAATAGTTTTAAGGTATATTTTCGTATTTATCATCTGAAACCTTGAAACTATTAGTATTTACGTATGATAAGTTAATGCTTGACAACACCCCACCAAATGGTAAGTGGCGATATTATCCACGATGATAAAAGCACTAACGTCAAAAAGCCTAATTATTATTTTCTAAACGAACGGAAATACCGATGTAGGCAATTAATCCAATACTTAGAGGTAGGCATGATAAAGGACGAAGCATAACGCGACGTTCGTGCCAGATTAAAAAAAGTGTACCGGGAGTTATTTTCCTCCGGCTTTTTTTCCTCCCGGCCGACACTAGCTTACTTAGGCTTAAGTATTTGTCTTTCATAAAGCCGATGATATAACAGGTTTTGTCTATCGAGACTTTAGGAAGTTATTCACCTTATTTTAAATTTTGACATTCGTTAAGTGAGCTAAATTACTTCTTAAGACGAAATAAATGATTTGAATTTGGATTATTAAAAGATTTGTGAGGTAAATTGGTCATAAGGAATTTAAATTTTACTCAGATTTGACAAATGCAGAAAACCTTTATGATTATGACTACGGGGATATACAATCGTTACCACCGATTATGTTTGAAACCCTGGGTGGCAATAAGACTGACCAGGAAATCAACTTAGAGAATTGCATGGCGGAATTCTACGAATGTTCTCGTGCCCGCATGTAAGTGATTATTCCATTATCAACATCTTTATCAAATCATCAAATACATCAACATCATCATCCTATAATGCTGATAAATAACGCTTTTTACTTAAAATCCGAAACAACACAGAAAGATTAAAACATTCTGACTCAGTATAGACATTAACATATTATTTACCTCGCTGGGAATTGAACCCAAGACTCTATGAATAGGGCGAGTAATAAATAACGTGACCTCATTTACGTGCTCCAAATAACAATGACGTAATATGAATTGTGTCGATATTGTACTAAGGCCAAACTCGAAATATCTTAGTTTTGTTTATTCAAATTCAAGAGTACATTATTCCTTTGTTTATTCAAATTTGAATTGCAACTGATAAAAGTCGATATTCTTGAATAAACTATCTACGCTTAGTATAAGCTGAAAGGAATGACGCATATTCGGATATTGTCTGGTATTGTAGATAGTCAGAATTCTTTGAACAAACTCCACTCAAAGATTGGATTTGCGAGCTATCTCACAGTCTTTTGCTAGATTATTTTAAAACCATTCGGCATTTAGCTTTTTGTTCCATACTTGATTTACTGGATATAAAAACTTAATCCTCTTAACTCATTCGGGTAAAATAGCTCGTAAGTTAGACTTCTTCTTAGTACCGTAGTATTATTATTTCATTCCAATGATATTATTATAGTCCTTTTTTAAACTTGTCTTATTTTTAAAGCAAATACATTTAGGTATATTCAAAGCAGTTTTTGTAAATATTTAAGCACTTATATTTTGTACTTACATTCTATTAATAGTAAAATTTAAATAGCGTAATAAGGCTTTTATTTAACAGTAGGATATACTACTCAGTAGGATATACTACAGTTCATACTCGTATCTCAATAATTTTCCAATAATTTATGATGGTAAAATTTCACTACTTTAAAGACTCCATATTAGGTACATAGAAGCAGTTTTTAAATTAAAATTGAGAGCACATTTTGTGAGATGGAGGTCGTTTTCAATGAAGTACTTTCGCGTAATTGAAAAGTTCGGAAAATTTACATGAACTCCAGTTTTCTGGTTATTTATTCATAACAGTTACTTACTCTGCATCTTTAAATCTTTTTAAACGAAGCAAATGTACGTGTGTCTGTCACTAAAATCTTACTAAATTTGGAGACATTTTATGGTGCATTAAGTGGAACTAAGTATGGTTTAAGAACACATTAGACGCGCTTGGGGATTGCTATTGTCGAGACAAGTACATTAAACCACTAGTCAAACTGTCATAAAGGCCTTTATAACAGTAGTTGGCCAATGTGATAAGCAAGCTACCCCATCATTTAGTAAATACTAAGGCTAACGATTCCCATAATTTATCTATATATTTATACTAATAATATACTCGTAAAGCTGAAGAGTTTGTTTGTTTGTTTGAACGCGCTAATCTCAGGAACTACTGGACCGATTTGAAAAATTATTTTAGTGTAAGATAGTCCATTTATCGAGGAAGACTATAGGCTATATAACATAACGATAAAATAAATAGGAGCTAGTTCATCTATAGGTAAGTACGTTATAAATAGATAAATCTACCTTCTTATCTTATTTTGACGTGAATACGCTTTTAAATTTACTACCAGACGGGGGCAATTCAAAAACCTAATGATAACAAAATCGGGGGCTACAGTTTGGCGTTGCAGTTTTGAATCTATCGTATATATCCAAAATAAAATTATACTACTGGATAAATAAAAAAATCAAAGAATTAATTACCATAAGCAAGAACAGTAAAAAATCGCCAAAGGCGGAGGAGAAATGGACGCCAATTTGAGCTTATATTAAGACGTAAATAAATTAATAAAAATATTTTATTTCAAAATATTTTCCTGTAACATAAACGTATTCATGTACAACACATAGCCGTGTCTATAACACAACAGCTATACCTTATTTTTTTATTCTTTATTATCGTTTATAGTCACTCTACTTTTACTCAATGAAATAAAAGCGGAGATACTTAATTAAATTCCTGTGGACTCACATAGCATCATTAACTAGAATAGCATGCCATAGGAGCGTTAGAATAGAGGGAAAACCGTATTATAGCTCGAAATGAAAACTGCAAAGACCGTCCAAGTATTATAGAGTTTTTTTACCTTGTACCAACAATGTGTTTTAATTTTTACCCGTAAAAATGAAATAGGGGACGCCTAATGAAACCGCCACGAATTCCAGTGTTATTTTAGATCAGAAGTGTAGTGTGAAATAAATCTGGCATTTTTACGTGGTGTGGTTTATTACCCACGACGCAAAGTTAGTACGGCACGAAGGAACGTACGATTTTGAGATTCGGCATAGTTAAAGTTCACATGGAAGAATATTAAAGTAAACTAATATGTCTTATAAAATATATTTAATTTCGAAAATATAACAAAAACTACATAACACACTAATTTTGATACTTGCATATCATACACATGTCAAACCGAAAATCCGTTGACAGAGTCTTTAGAATGACATAATGAAATAATATCTAATTTCTCGAGTATAGTTTTAATAAAAGAAAAAACAAAGACTATTTTATTTACGCGATACATCCAAGGTGGGCGTTTTCACTGTAAAAAGCTGACGCAGTGTTAGAAAGTTATTTCAAGGAAAAACCTCGGATAAAGGCAAGAAAGAAATCCTCCACTATTACGCGAATGAAAGCAAATAGTGTCACCCGCTTTGTTTACATAAAGTGGTAACAAGATAAGAGGAAATTGTAGAAAGCTAGACCGTAGTGGAAAAGGGTTAGATGAATAATTTATCGATTCATGCAATCTTCTGTACACTTTAGAATGTGTTATTCGATAGATTTTATTTATTCAGTATAAACAGGGAAGACATTTATGAGAAGGATAATCGAATTTGAGGTTTCGCTGAAAGTTTTAGTCTAAAATACCTAAATATGTCATTTAACGTGTTTTCTTACACGTGCAACAGTGACACGATAAAATTTCTCAAGGACAACAACGACATTAGCTGCAAATTTATAAAAAAAATACGTACACATCTACTCAGATAATTATGCGACAAAATTTTGCATTAAATCTATTTACATGTCATAATTGTATGTTGTTGAAAGAAATATTTATAACGATTAAGATGACTTGGAAACTAATAGAAAACGACATGATTATACATATATTTTTGCTACTCAAAAATAATTATGCTTCAAATTCATACACGAAGAAATTTTTTTTGATCTACATCAAAAGAATTTAGTAACACTCCCTACATGAGACTCAGTACTATTGTACATAAAAACAAACTTTTTTCGCACGTAGCTCTCGACTACAAACAGGATCACGACGGACGATAATTCATTTTTTTTGTTATTACATTACTTTTTACGGTCTTGTTTTGCGTAATGCTTAATATTTAGTATTCATGCGAAATAAGATATCAGATTATTTACCAGAGGCTTAACAAAAATGGTGATATAAAATTTGGGTATAACTGTAACATGGGCATGGATGTGTGCGAAAAAAATCTTTTATGTAACAGGGGAATATTTTTAACTAAAATATTTTAATTTATATATTTACGTAGTAAAAATCTTCATAATTACAGCAGCGCTTCCCCCTCCACCGTGCGCGAAATTTCATTGTTTCATTTTTTCCGCTAATTGTAATTAATTCTTTGATCTTTGAACTATCCAGTGGTTTATTTAATTTTGGATGTAGGCGATAAATTCGAAACTACAACCTCAAATCACAGATTAGAAAATAGTTAGTTACTTCGTAACCCAAACTGTATTCCCCCAATTTAGTTATCATTAGATGTTTAGGATTGCCCCCGTATGGAAGCAAATTTACAAACGTATTCACGTCAAAATTAATTATCCTCCATAGTAAGTTTTTTTCAGTTTTTTAATAAGGACGTTACATAATAATAACTTAGTAGAAAACATAATTGAAAAACTAGTATTCAATTTGGAATTTCCAATGAAAGATCTTGCTCAAAACATTTCTGGAATGTAGTGACACGTCCCAATACACCCTTTGTTGTCACGTCTTATGTCCAGTATTTCGTTAGTCTTTTGTATGTAGTTGTTTGAGATTTTTGTCAGAAAAAGAATAGCTAGAATGGTCTGACGTGTCCGTACAAAGAGATAATTGGCAGCTCTTATTAAAGTAGTACGTTAATTCCAGATTACTGCCTTTTTGTTATCAGGAAATACTTATTTTTACCTGACTGCAGTAGGAGGGTGATGTTTTTCGAGTGTATGTATGTATGTATGTATGTCATCATCATCATTGCAACCCATCACTGTCCCACTGCTGGGCTCGGGTCTCCTCTCACAGTGTGAGAGGTATGTATGTATGTATGTCCATTTCTAAGGTATGCTCTAGAGCTTAAACAGGTTGATAGATTTTAACATTATGGAGGTGTCATTAGAGTCAACTCGATTTTTCCGAATGACATAGATAATTTTTTTTAATAGGTAGGTACTCTTTTTCAGCAGTTGTGTTTTTTTTTGTTTTTCTATTAATGATTACTATTTAATACATCCATGCCACAGACAAAAAAATATATAGACGCTGTCTTCGGACCAAAGAAGCGTAGTAAAACACAACGTTAATAACACAGTCATTATAACGTTTCCCGGTATATTTCTTGGCAGACCGTGCTCAGTGACATATACCTAAGTCAGATCGTAAAAAAAAAATACCTCACTTTTTTGTTCTGATCACTGAGTCTATTATATTTTATTGGTCTGAGATGCATGAATGGTAATGCAGCCGGAATTTGACCAAAACTCAGTTTGTCAACATAATAATAATGTAAACACAAAAAGAAACAAGAAAAGATTAAAATCACATTGATGTCTTTGTTTTAATCTCTTTGTGTTAGAAGACGGTCTTTAATTAATCGTCTTATCTAAAATGAAATCGTTATTCAGATAAGATCCCCGGATCAGTATTGTTTATAGAAATTCAAATGGATTTTAAATCCTCGGAAGTAAAAATGCCATGTAGAGTAGGTACCTACGAAAAATTTTAACTAAACTAAGAAAATAGCAAACTTTTGTAATCTAGAAAAATTTGTTTTTTGGGTAATATTTTTATTTATTTTTATAGTCAAATCAAATTAAAATATCAAAAAAAGCAATGCATCTCAGACCAAAAAGTTTATAGACTCAATTTTCAGAACAAAAAAGTGAAGATTTTGTTTTTTATTTTTTTTTACGATTTGACATACGTCACCGAGGACGGCCTGCCGTATAATAGGTACCGAAAAATGTTATCATTGGTTATTTACGTTACGTTTATTTCGACTAGGCGGAGTCTATAATATTTATTTGGTCTAAGTCTACACATTATGTCCATTTCTTTAACACATCCTAAGTAACATAAGCTATTTTTTTTAATTCTCCCCAATTTTAGGCTGTAGGGTTTTTGCTTTTCTATCAATTATTACTGGTTCAATAAATGTTTACCTAACAAAATGACCCATTTAACCTGTTGTCGCAGGAAATTGGAAATCTGTGCAATAAATGATGATAATGACAAAAAATCTTTTGAAGGCTACTGTGTTATGATGTACGAAAATTGCAGTAATAATGATATAAGTAAGTATAATTATTTCTTAATAACTCGCTGGGGAACGTCATCTCTTTTTTACCCGACTGCGGTAGGAGATGGGTAATGTTTTTCAACCGTATGTATGTATGTCTATTTATTGCTGAGTTACAGCCTAAACGATTTCACGTATTTCAGAGTATGGGGTGTCATTGATTATGTTCAAATAACCATAAATCATTCCCCCCTCTACACCGACCACCAATTTTTCGAAGTTTTTTTTAGAAAATTTCTTTTACAAGAAAAAAGGGAACTAACTAACTCAAAGTTCACACTCCTTGCCTTGTGCCTTAGTTACGTATACATAGAAGTAACTCAATTATTTTATAAAGGATATTTTTGAAAGCAAGAACAAAAGGCAAACTGATGAAATCATCTTAACACGAGCTTCATCGGAAAAAAAAATACTTTTTTCATTTGTTTTTCACCCTGTTCTCGTAATAAAGTTTTTAGAAGTTTTTACAGGTGAAAGTTTGGAATAGGTACACGACAATTTTTATAAAAATTTGCCAAACATACCATGTTAAAAGTTTCGTTTTTTTTTTCAGATCCCTGGCGTTACCTCAACGATGGTGAATGTATAACGTTTCAAAAGTCAAAGTTAGACCCAACTTAGCAAAGTCTAGCCCGGCTTACTTGTCGGCTATTTTTCGTGTTTTACGTAAACGGGTGAATTTTTAATTATAATTCTTTAATTTTTATTGGTTTTTATAATATGAAACTTAATCTTATTATTACTGTATTTGAAACAATAAAATACCATATGTAATTCTCTTTAGAAAATATGATTATTGCGTGAATATAAAATAATATTCAATTCAATAAAAACAATCAGAATCAACGAATAAAACAACACTATGTTCTTATCTGTGCTTTATTAACAAGAATATACATTGTGTTTACAATGCAATTTAGTGTATCAACAGAAAACTCTTATTATTTTTTTTTTATTAACAAAAAGAGGGGTGTTATGAGTTTAACGTGTTTGTGGGTGTGTCTGTCTGTGGAACCGTAGCTCCCGAACGGATAAAGCGATTTCAATTTAGTTATTTTATTATTTAAGGTTACTTATCTACGAGTGTTCTAAGACATGTTTGATGAAAATCGGTTGAGCCGCTTAAAAGTTGTAGGGGTGAGATTTGGGAAGAATAACCAAATGTCTGCAAATATAATCTGCCCAACGATGAAATATTATATTCACCACTACTCATGAGTAATTAAAGCGCAATTTATAATCTTTGGTCACATAATTTTGTGAATATGACATACTTTGTAATTATGTTCTGTAATCACATTATAATTTTAATTAAATTTGTGCATGACTATGACACTTTATTGATAATGGTTTAAAAGATTATGAATTAATAGCAGGGTAAATTTATAGTAATTGTTATACAATCAATAACAAAACATATTTTTAACTTGTGTTGTACAGTGCCTTATATATCTTAATAGCAATTAGCATCTGTCGTGTTTTACCATACTCCATTCTGAAAAAAAAAGTTCCATAAATTAAGTTCTATCTCTTGATACGTCTAAATTATAAAATAATAACGTAAGTTTTTCACTGAACACTTGGAACTACTGAACCGATTTCAGTATAAAATTGTAATGTACATAGTTAAAAGAGATTGAGTATGGTTCAAAACCATAGTTAGACACGATAGGAGTTAATGTCGAGATACCTCCAGAGATCAGCTAAACTGTTACCATGTTTTTAAGCGTAGCAAAAGTTGTCCATAATAAGTATTTACTAAAGATCCAGGAAATTTATGGTCGGAAATACCTGATGTAAACTAAAAACTCCGCTAAACTACATTATTATAATAGATGAAATATGCAGAACAAAATCTCCCGGTCTTCCAGTATAATATTGAAACTAAGAATGAGAATCAAGTATTCATTTTACCAAACGTCACAAAATACTGGGACAATGCAGTATCTTATACAAAAGAAATAGAGTGGGTACGCAAAATTTTTAATAAACGGTACGGTAATGAGTGCAAAAATGACGAAAAAATAGGTCGAGCTTAGTAAAAGGCAGTTTTTTCGTTATCTTTATATTGATAGACTAGTGGACCGGTCTTCGTTTCACTTCGGTGTATCTTTTAGGTTAAAATAAATGTATTTTTTCAATATGGCTGACCACTTCAATTGTCAGTCACGTCAGTTAGAGATTGAGATTTGGTATAGTTAAAATTAACACACAGGTATGTATTATCATTTTAAACAGTGATTTCTTTATAAAGTTTAGAAAGGTAACTAAGCTGTTATTTTACTATAATGTTACCTTTGTCGATGAACAACTAAAAAATAGTCTAAGCGCGTGACCGATATTAATAGCAATAATAATTAATCGAAGCATGAAAAGTTGCTAACCTAGGCGCTATACAATTTCATTAATAATAATAATAATAATAAAACTTTTTAATACCTACTTATACATAATAACACATAATTATACAGATTTTTCTGTGACAGACATTTTGATCTCTTACCACTTTTAAATTTTAGCTAAATTTAATTTTTTTTAAGACCTTTATATTAGGTAGGTACCTAAGGAAAACTTAATCAAAATCGGTTCAGCCGCAGTAATACTTTGATAAACATACGTATTTAGTAAATATTATATATAAATGTTCACTTACGTCTCCATCCATTACAATTTTCATACTCCAGCTCGCAGTAGTTATTAAAGGTTTTATATATTCCATCATAGTGTCTTCCACACACAGTATTAACTCTGAAAGATTAAAGAGAAGTTCAAAACACATAACTTGCCAGTTAAAAATCACCCTCTAACCAGTACTAATATACAGAAAAATAAAATTTTCGACTGCTAAATATTTTCGGTATTTCCAAAACCAATAAATCCTAGTTCACTCACTTTATGAAGACACATTTAATAACCCCACGCTGAAATTCATCAAGACCTTTATAGGCTGTAGAGCCTACCACAGTGGACATACATACGATCAAAAAACATCACCCTTCTTACACAGTCAGTTAATAAATGGTTCACTTTTCAACTGTGCATCAATATTGACCATGACCACGTATTTTTTATGCTCATACGACATGTGTTTCTATGCTGAGAGTAATTACCACCTCCGCGGTAAATCAGCTGTATTATAGGAGGTAAAAAAGAACCTAATTATTAGGATCTAAAAATAAAAAAATCAGGAAAAGTAATTTGTATTGTTTGCTTTTTACACATAAAGACAGGGTAAAATCCGTTTTCCTTAAAGTCACAGAGGTAACAATATTCAAAAGGTTAGAAACCACTGTCCTACGATGTCTACTTGCTACTGTTGACTGTACACAAAACCCCATAAAAATGAGACGAGTCTTACTTGTAAGCAGCAGGGCAATAGGTAATGAACACAACACATCCTTTATCGATCAGATCTGATTTACGAAATATCGAGTTTTTTGGGTAATACCGAAACTTTGATCCTTTGGTAGCATTTCTGTTTACATAGTGTGCCGTATAGGGCACTATAACTGCAAATTGATTAGGCTGTTTTTATTGTAGTGTAGTTGTATCCACTAATATCTAAAAATACTAAAATACTAATTATGTGAGCAGGTCTGTTATTGCCGTAATTTTCGTTCCCGGCCTAAATTTTCGTATATCAAGGAATTAAGATAAAAAGCGTGCTTATCCCCCAAGTTATACACAATTGTAAAATAAAAAAAAACATACTGATAGGGGTTGATAATAAAAGAACCTTTATAGTTTCCATTATATCCCTTGTTTGGTTATTCATCCTATCTTGCCATCCCATTCTGTTTATCCTAGATCTAGCTTAAAGATCCCAATATAGGTACCCTATGTTTAGCTAAAATTTGTTCTAAGTTACTCATGTTTAAATTAACTACCATTCCTCGTATTCAATAAGTGTCCGTGTTTTACCCGAGTCCTTTTTTAATACCTTAAATTAGGACAAATTCGGCGAAACTAGGATGGATAGCAACCCTATACGCCAACGTTCTTGACTAATTTAGTATTACACTCACGCTATAAAAAATTGCAATTAATTAATCCGATTACTAGTGATACAGGACAACTGACTGGCAATACTTACGCAAGGCAAGCAGTAAGAATCGATGTGGAAACATTGTTAACAGGTAAGTATTGATCGATACTCTACAACGATTTCAATAATCGTAAAACTAACTGGATATTGATAAAAAAATATTCTAATACTTACAAATCAAATTGTAACAGGGTAGAAGTATTGCGTAAACAACAATGAGTTAAAATGCAATTTTAAAGAATATAAACGATATTGATGATTGAAGAAGTTAAGCAACTGCGGGCGCGGTCGGAAAGTGGATGGGTGACCGATAATAGGAAAATTTCTTGAGCGTTTCCGTGCTTTAGAGGGCACGTTAAGCTATTGGTCCCGGTTGTTAACGTAAGGTAAATCTTTAGTTCCACATCGTAGGCAGCTAGGCGTCCTTGGAATTTCTGTAATTTGACGCTATTAACGTTTAATGGGCTAAGGCTAAGTAATGAAATTAATAAAACATCATTCAGATTTATCTTTATTACAAAAAGTATAAATCTTTTGATAATACAATAGTATAAAAATACAAAAATAAAACAGTATTATAAGAACATTATACGAGCGAAAAAAGTATCCCTCGCTGAATTACATGCATTTTTATCGTCTGTATGTTTTTTTTATAAAATCATTAGTTACGATAATAAAAGGCGATTAAGGAAAGGGCTTAACAATTGCTTATTTTTGCTCAAACTTAAGATCTTTGAGGTCCTTTTAGTATAGAAGTGGCTTGCCCCACCACGTCAACTGCAGGTCCTGCCGAGATGATAGCATCTCGGACACGTTGTCCCGCTCTCTCCTAGAACAAAAAACAGAGACAGGTTACTCAGGTATACTCGTATTTAAGTTACTATTGTAAATTGTGTTGATGTTATTTTGGTTCAATATAAAGTCACCAACTCCTTAAAAAGCTTTATAAATAGACGGTGATAAGCCTTGGCTATTAATTGTTTTGTTATTATTATATTTTAATTATAAACATGTATTAAATTCTGTGGAACAATGATGGCTAAGCCGGACTGCCGTTAAAACGGCCCTGGATTCTATTTCCAGCGAAATAAATATATATTTTTTTCCTTTCTTAGTTTCAGAGTGTTGTTGTTTATTAATACGTGCGTTAATTTTAATTATTGACATTACTATAACGTAAAGTATAATCGTAAAAATGGACATGTATAAATACACATGTATACCTACATGCATACACACACACTGCTCTGTTCCCGTGAATATTTGCCAGATGTTTCATATTACAAACATTCTCCAACAATTTTAGCTTCAAAGCCGGGCAATTGGATTTGTCATACTATACTCAAAAACGAGTTACGAGTAGGGAAGCTCTCTATGCGTTTGGAACAGAAATTCGAAACTCAATTACTTTGTTACCGTATGTCGTGTTACACTCGTCTCCGCTATATAGTCAATTTTCGGAGTGGAATGTATGAAATATTTTGAGTCCGACCGAAATAGGTTTTGTAGCCGACACCGAAATTGAAACCGAACCTTCGGCCTTGATAAAATTTTTGGTTGAAACCGAAACTTGAATATTCATTGCTATTATGTAGTGAGATGTATAGTACGCGACAGGTCGAGATGGCAATCGGGGTATGAGGTGAGACGCGGGGGAAGTGACACCCCGTGTACCGCATGACACCTAGTTATAGTGCTGTACAAGCCCATATCGACCTCGATTATCGATTTTAATCTTGCTCACGTTGTTGCATGTTGCGTTTTAAAATGATTTCGGTAGCTTCCTCGTCATGCGTTAAAACAAAAATAACAATAATTAATTCACAAGAACGAGAACTAGCCAGAAAAGTAATAGAAAATTGTGACATTGAACGAAAACTCAATTATTAAATATTTTTGCTGAATCTTCGTCACTAGTTTCTCTAATATATCTGTTTCATTTTCATTTTACTTATAATAAACCATATTTAATTAATTTTACTCTTAATTTTTGCGTCGAAAAATTATCGATATCGACCTATATAGAAAGTGATGCCATATCACTAGAAAATTGCCATCTCAACCTGTCTAACTATAGTAATTAATACATTTTATACATTAGAAGTCTTATAGTTAGAAAAGAGGTTAGTTTGTCTGATCCCTTAGTTTTGCACATCAATTAATCCCAACTGTCAATTTAACAGTCATAAAAAAACAGTTTTGTAGTAAATTATTATAATTAAGTACTAGCTTATTTTACACTTTCGTTCTTAATAATCTCGATGATAATAATAAGTATCTATTATTATTATTATTATGAGAAACAATAGTAATCTATTAAATTGTTTTCGGAGAAATATTTCAGGGGGAATAGATAGAGAAATTGTTCCATACACCTACCAGGGCCGATCACTTAAAATATTCAAATTTACTTACGAGTTCCTTTAAAGGATTCCAAGGTGCCGCTGACACAGAGAAGATAGCCATGGAGAAAACGATAAAGAAAACAATATTGAAGAACTTCATCGTCACAAAAGATTCAATAGGTACTTATTTAAAACGGATTTGAATTTGAATAGTTTCTTGAAACTCCTTCAAAGGTTTCCGAGCTAAGTGTAAAGTGAACCATCCATTAGTTTCCTTTTATACTCGAGAGAAGACTAATTCTGCTAACATTTTTCTTTTATTTTTTTATTTGACAAAGAAAGTATTAGCGTTTTTCCCCGACTGTACCAGGCGAGTAATTTGGATTTATCCCAACGGAACCTATAATTGGGATAAAATCTATGACCTATTCCTGGATGCAAACTATCTGAGTACCAAATTTCAGCTTAATCCGTTGAACGGTTAGAGCGTGAAGGACTAACAAACATCCAAATATCCAAACATCTTTACAAACTTTCACATTTATAATATTAGTAGGTAGATACATGCAATCGGGTATATTAGGATTAAGTAAGAAGACAAAATGACTGTGACATTTTAAAAGATTCTCAGTAAAGTGTGCCAAATGGATCGTTTCAATTGTCGTTGAAACATAAACGTTTTGTAAAGTCAATGAAATATTAGCTTTTCTCTAACCCCGTTGAAACATAGCTTTATATGCTGCCAAATCGAGATTATACCTAAATGGGAACCATTAAGGAACTTTCAATTAACTTTCAATTGTTTCGGAGGAACTTACGTCGTTTTAATGTTGGACAATAGTACTCAAATACCAAAATAAAATAGAAGTGTTTAGTAACGTAACGTTATGTAACGCGTTATGTAACACACGAATGACCATTTTTATTTAAAAATGTTGATAATTTGCCGAGTTTAAAGAATTATCCTCCCTAGTTTTTATAGTAATAAAAACAATGTTACGTAACGCGTTGTTCGATCCCTAACGCATCATAACATTTTACAAGACTGCCCTACCCCCAAATTGCGTAATACTTGAACTTATTTGAAAATACTTGAACGGCCCCTTGGACTTATTAAGAGATGGTATAACCTCTATCTCTTCTACAATAGAAACGAATCCAATATATTTTTTTATAGTGACAGAATATTTAACAGTTAGGTTAATTTTTTTTCTTCTTAATGAGTGCTACTTCTTGATTTTTAATGCTGTTTATGGTTTGCACGACTTTTTTGTAGCTTTAATATTGTATGTGTATATTTTGAAATTGAATTACAAAAATTCTAATGAATACCAAGACAGAGATAGCACAAAAGGGAAATCCTTTTAAAAATTGTACTAAAAGAAGTTGTTAGCAGAATTAGCACCAGGAAAACAATGATAATTTTCGTCTTGCAAATAACAAACTCATTTTATTTAAACCTTATTTCTTAAGTAATAAGAACTATAACTGTTAAGTGTGATTTACTTGATAGCTAAAAATAATTATGTTTGAGGTCTATCTAAATGGCCTCCCTGCTAGGAGATACCAGTAATTCCCCAAGGGGAATATATGTATAGTTGGTTTGATTTATAATAATTAATTATAATTATCAAATATGAAATAAATAACGATAGTGTGATATACTAGTTCGTTGCCCGTGTTAAAAAAAAACAAATACTTAATTGTCAAAAATTAGGGGGTATGATAAAAATATGAAATCCGAAAGACCGTTTAGGCTCTAGAGCATGCCGAAAAAATTTACAAACTGACATACAGAAAATTTAGGCTTTTTTTAGCACTCGAATAAAAATTAGACACAAAATTGATTAAATTAATTAAAAAAATTTTGGGTACTTCATTATTTACTTGCTAGTAAGGTTTAAGAATAATCCGACATATTTTCCTTTTTTATGTATGAAGATACAAACATACAAACAGTGAAGAATTTACGTATTTATTTGAAGTCCACAGACCAAAAAATATATAGACTCAGTCTTCGGAACAAAGAAGCGTAGTAGGGAAAAACGTAACATTAATAACACGTGATAATGTTTCCCGGTACATTTCTCGACAGACTGTGCTCTGTGACATACGTCAAATCGTAAAAAATAGTAAGAAAAATGACTTCACTTTTTTTAACACTTAGTCTATACATTTTGTAGTCTGAAACTTAATAAAGCTTTGTAGTAGGTACCTACTGAAATAATAATAACAATACGTAAGGCAAATAAATAATAGTAATTAGTTTATCAATTGATTAAAACTGTTAACTTAGTTACTTACTTGCTAAACTGTACTCAAGAAATATTGCTGCAGTTTAATTAAAGCAGTGGTAAGTACAACATGTCTTTACTATGTCTTTTATAAAAGGTGGCCTCAACCCATTAATGGTTGCCTACAGGGCATTATCAACCAGGGCCTCTCAACCCATTAATGGCCCATTAAACCAGGGCCTCTCCTCATAACTGAGGGGGCCTAGAGCCTTGGTCAGCAAACTTATTAGCCAAAGATCCAATTATGAAAATAACAAAAAGAATGGATGAAACTGTGTCATGGACACGGCTGTGAGTTGTACGTGAATACGTTTGTGTAACAAGATTTTTTTTTTCAATAAAATAATGCCTTTTGTATTTACATCGTAAATCTCGAAAAATTAAAAGAATTTTTTTTAAACAACTTTTTATTATTTGTTATTAAGAAAAAGAACTAAAAAGTTTAAAAGTGCTAAATTTCAAGTCCCTACTGTTAACCGTTGAGGAGTTCAATCGTCTGGAGCCGATCCTGGTAGCAGTATCACATCATGCTTATTATAAACATGCATTGTCATCAGAACTGGACCAGTGTGTATAATTTTAGCTCAATCGGACACCGGGAATTGGGTGAAATTTTGCATGCAAGATTTGATTACAAACACCGGGACAAGTAAAACTAAATAAAAGCTTGTAAAAAGCCGACATCATAGACAATCGTGCTTGAGGGAGCAGTTAACCAACTCGTCGTTCGGCTAGGACTTGCGAAAAACTTCTTTCTTTCCTTCTTTTATCTTAGTTGATAACAGATAAATACGTTGATGTTACAATGCTTTCTTTTTTTCTTTTATCCTGGCCAACAGGTAAATGAATTGATATTAGTGTTGTCTATGTATGCGTTGGGTAATTATAATCAGTACCTACTCGTATTTCTGTCTTTACGCGTCATCATCATCGCAACCCATAACTGTCCCACTGCTGGGCCCGGGTCTCCTCTCACAGTGTAAGAGATACAGGCCATAGTCCACCACGCTGGCCTAGTGCGGATTGGCGGACTTCAAACACCTTTGAGAACTTTATGGAGAACTCTCAAGTTTGTAGGTTTCCTTACAATGTTTTCCTTCACCGTAGCAAGTGATTTAGTATCTATCTATTTGAACCTACGAACTCCCGTTCGAGTGACCAACGTTCAAACCACTAGGCTATTGCTACCATTTTACGTGTAATACAGGTCAACCACCCAAAACAAATTTATTGTTTCGTTCTAATCAAGTACCAAAGATTTTGTCCCTTATCCAATAAATCGTGGTTTATCCCGAATATATCTCAATCAGATTCGGTCATCCATTCATCCATATTATTCTGATAAAGGTTATCTTTATTTATCCGAGTTTTAGTTAGGGTTGTCAATCGTCAAATAAATAGGTCCTAAAAAGTAGTAATTAAAGTTGTATAAAATACTTTTAACTGGTCACAAATGTCACCTTTATTTCACCTTTAATAGATTTCGATAAAGTTAGGTTGTAATTATTATTATGGACGTCCAAATACTAAGACAAGTACTATTTATTTTTATAGTTTATAGTCACAGAACATAATTCGTAGTGTATATAAATATTATACTTACATATTTTTACACATTTTTGTACATTTCTTGTGATATATCTTTTTTATTCCATTTGTAGCCTACGTATTCAGTACTAATTAATAGGTCTGTATTTTTACTATATTTTCTTAAGGTAATTTTTGTTTTTTTTCAGACAGCAAAATTAAGACCTATAAAAATTCGAAATGAAGTCCAGATATTTCATTGTGACAACCCTGCTTAAAATAAGCACCAGCTAATTAATAAAATTCCATAAATGCAACTTAAAAACAACTTTATTATGTACAGAACATTATTTACAATACTATTTGGTCAGTTATCATTTGTATTCTAATGTCATAAGGTTCATTTTCCCTTGTAAATGTTAGCTGCTTCGCCTACTACTGCCACTGCAGGACCGGCTTTGATGATACCATCTCGAATGTTCTGACCGACTTTTTCCTGAAAAAAAAATAATTTGAAAGAAGGAAAGAAAGAAATAAAACTTATTCGAGAAATAAAGGAAGCGGAATGCTAGACTTAAAACTAATAATTCACTAGTAGTTGTTTTTAAGGGTTAGAAACAGATGATTTACGTGATTATTTTTTCGAATGCGCAATATGGTGAATAATGCACATGCGAATGGTGAATAATGTTTTTCGTGCATAAATATGTATGTACATTTCGTTACACACTGTAGTGCATGCTGTAGCATAAACGGGTTACCGGATTTCAATATAACTGTTATTGGATTCGTTTAAATAGTGGGAGTGACATCCTAATATTATAAATGTGAAAATTTGTAAAGATTTGAATATTTGAATGTTTGTTAGTCCTTCACGCTCTAACCGTTGAACGGATTAAGCTGAAACTTGGCACACAGATAGTTTGCATCCAGGAATAGGATATAGGATTTTATCCCGATTATAGGTACACTATTTTTTTAAACTACTCTTCCGTGGGCGACAGTAAGCTATAATTTTTTGAAAATATTCTCCTAATTGTCAGCAATCGAGGCTTTTATTTTTTCTATTAATGATTTGCGAGTTTGAAGTTACAGTTTGGAAGGATGGCTTAAAAACTCTTGTTGAGATTCTGAGGTAAGCTAAACTTCAGTGATGAGTGCTTCGGAAGTAACTTATGCCATCAGTTTCGTTTATTTAGTTAGCAATTGTTTAGCAGTTGGGAGTCTTAAACACAACTTCTGACGCCTGGTAACTAACATCCTAATTCATTTAGGACCATCTTGACAGAATAATCTTTGAACATATTACTGGAACTTTACTTGCAGATTATAGCCAATGAATTATTACAATTTTTCGCTTGGGTTCTTTGAAATTCCTCAATTACAGCCAGAGGAAAACAAGGGAAAAAAATCTGATGAAAATCATTACGACAACTTTAGTGAAGATGTTAGGACTAACCAGTTTCTTGAAAGGGTTCCACCTTGGCTCGGGCGCCGCCGCCACTGTGCTGAGAGCCAGGATGCAGGCGAATACGAACAGGAACACGTTGAACACCTTCATCTTAGAGACTGTTATCGCGTGGCAACTTGTCTGAGGAGTCTGGTGCTTGGAGAGCGCGACACTCAATGATGCTCCGTGAGCTTGTTCCGACATTATATACGAATCACTTTACTACTCCGCTGCGGTTGGTAAACTTAAGAGTGGATTAAACTGAACCTTATTGCTGCGGAATAGGAGCTAATGAAACTGAGCTGTGAGTAATATGACGGCAAATTACTGATAACGCTGCCCGTACACGCTGTACAGTACGTAGGGGAGTCCCGATAACTTGCAGAGGAAATACGAGTATGAATACAACTTATTTCTTAGAAAGCGTTAGAAACTTCGATTACACAACAGAAAGGACAAAACAGCGGGCACAATCCTCCCGAATTTTCAGATTTCAATTTTTTTGTTGGGGAGACCGAGGTTGAACCAGGGATAAAGTATTTTTCTATTTTGGCAATATTTGCGTTGGCACAACTTAGCCCTGGCTCTTTCTACCCCGTTCCCCTACTGTCAGTGTTAATTATTATTTAGAATCTGACAAATTATAGACGTCTGCACCAGGTTCATAGAATTCCAATTTGATTCCTGATGCTAATTCCGGAGATTTTCGCCCGTCCTAAATCAGTTTTTTCTTCCCAATGAGGGTGCCATAGAAAATCATTCCGATACACACGTGTAATATAATTAAAGTCGGATTTATTCAGTGGCACTTTACCTTGATAAATTCTAAATTCTATTTTTTATTGAGTTATGTCAATGTCATAAAAGTAACGTAGTATTTATTGCATAGTAATAACACTGCTTTAAACCAGTAATAAGTATTATTAGGTAAGTACAACTCCTGTGTCTAGCAGTTTAGTCTGCAGTTTGACAGTCTACAAGATTTTGGGGTGACATAAACTATACGTACTTTGTGGAGAAACATCAATTTTTCATTGTCAAATATATTTAACAACACACGTTTTAATGCTCAAATTTGAATAGCAAACTAAATGCCGTGCTGTTGCTTTGCTGTTGCGGTGCCGTGATAGTGGGCTATGACCTTTAACCCAATCGCTGGCGTGGCGACTCTTACGATGGGTTGCCACGCTATACCAATGTATATGTGAGGGAGTTTCTTTCCCCGGTTCTTCTTCTCCATGTCAAAGCACCTTACGAAGTGGGAGTAGATTCAAAAAATTACGTGCATAAGTGTATCTTTGATACCTATATGAGTAAATGATTTTGAATTTATATACACTTATACAGTCTATTGTAGTAGCACAGAGTAATGAATATAGGTATCTGTAGTTAGTTCTTTATTCCGTGTGTAGTACATAGTACGGTGAGGCGACGTGTCGTTATGTAGATATATACAAGCAAACGCTTCCCTTACTGCGCAATTTTTGTATTCCGCCGCCTTCTAACTAAATATTAAAGATTGGTTAAATGACGTTAAGTGTAAAGTCTTAAGGAAAAAAGGATAAATATTTTAATCATACATACATTGCGATTAGGTAATAGTAGATGCGATGTGTAGGTAGTTGTTTCTCACAAGGGAATAACCCTTGATTAACCTAAGAGCACCTGGCAACATAATAGAATCTAGATAATAAAAAAATATGTCAATTGGTAATTCAATAATCTATCTATTATCTATAGGAATAAACATGCTTGAAAAATGTATATATTTGCTTTATCTGTATCTCAATTATTTACTTACAAACACTTTTAAAGTGGGTTTTAATTACTAAGAGATTATAATTATAAAAGGTTTTTAGTACATAGCAACTACATCTCTACTAATATTATAAATGCGAAAGCAACTCTGTCTGTCTGTCTGTCTGCTACTTCACGTCTAAACCACTGAACCAATTTTGATGAGATTCGGTATGAGGATAGTTTTTATCGCGAAAAAGTAGCGCGATATAACCGAATTTTACGTGGGTGAAGTCGCGGGCGGAAAACTAGTTTCACAATAAACACAAGCAAACATGATAATTAGTAAATGAGTAGATGAAACCCGGAAAAAGTGATTTCACAAAATTATATTCATTCTGAAAATAAACTTGAATGCTGCAAATGGGTGGGGGGGCTAATTTAAAAAAACTAAAGGCAATATCGCTCTCACAATTGAGACGATTCCAATGACAAGCGTCAAGCTATTTGGACTGTAGAGCTTGCCAAAGAAATGGACATACATACACACATACGCTTGAAAACATTACCCTGTAACTAGCGCAGTCGGTTAATAACTCCGGAAATCTAGTAAATACTTAAACCTAGATTAACACAGTCTATTTTTGGGGCGAAAGCCTTTCCGCGAATTCTTATCAGCTTATCATGAGGAAATAAGAAGGTTAGGAATATTTGATGAATATTTTTTTATGCAAATTGTTTTGGGATTCTTAATTGTTTTTTATTTAAGTACTTAGTGCTTGTTTTAATGCCTAAGTAATTAGTGTGTGGACGCGGTGACGCATGATATTCTATAGTTTTGGAATATAGTATTTTTTATATACATACTTTATGTTTTTTCATGTTTACGCCAAAGAGTGTTGTTTATCCTACTTCCTACTAATATTATAAACTAGACGATGCCCGCGGCTCCGCCCGCGGAAAAGTCGATAAACAAAATATTGATTTTATCGCAAGGGAACCTATAATCGGGATAAAATGTATCCTATGTCCTATTCCTGGATGCAACCTATCTGTGTACCAAGTTTCAGCTTAATCCGTTCAGCGGTTAGACCGTGAAGGAGGGACAAACATCCAAACATCCAAATATCCAAACATCCAAACATCATTACAAACTTTCACATTTATAATATTAGTAGGATGCGAATGTTTGTATGTATGTTTGTACCTCTTTCACGATAAAACTACTGGATGGATGTTGATGAAACTTTACAGTAATGTAGGTTATACATCAGAATAACACATAGGCTACAGTTTGTAGTCATTTTATGTAATTTTGGTCGCAATATAACTATAAGTGTCAATTAAGACGGAAAAAAATCTGCCCTCTGAGAGCGACCTTGGCGTGCGCTGCCTAAACCATTGAAGTTACACAAATACGAAGTACTGCAGGATTGTTTGTCTTGAATAGTTCTAAATAAAAGTCCGCGGCGGCATATATCTATCTTTTATGTGGAAGCCACTATGACCAAAAATATGAACCATAAATTTAATTAAATTGGATTCTGTTTTACAATGCACATTTTGGTATATAAATTTCACACTCTTATCAAAGTCAATACGTTTGTCACTTTAAGTATTTAATGTAGATTAATTTTGTCTTTTACAGTAAGTAATTTGGCCGAACAGTTTAAAAGTTATCACGATATGATTGACTTGAATGAAGCGTTAGAGCGTTTCAAAAACTGTCATTTATCCCATATGGATAATTTCCGTCCTGGGAAAAGACATAGGGTTACTTTTTATAAACATACTATACAGGCGAAGAATATATAAAACCGGCCAAGTGCGAGTCGGACTCGCACATAAAGGGTTCCGCATCAACATTAACGCTAACACACTCATACTTTTGCAACAGGCTTCCCTGTGTCGCGGGTGGCATGGACAACACAAATAACACAACACTAACACCTATGACCCGAGAACAAACATTTATCTGTGACATAAATAAATGTCTGCCCCAGCCGGGAATCGACCCCGGGAACACTCGCTTCGCAGGCAGGGCCACTACCAACGAGACTACGGCTACGGGGTCGTCATTATTACTAAAAGATACTTACTTTTTTATCTACTAAAATAATCAAGTTTCTACCTGTTTTCTAAGATCGAGTAAAACATTTCTTAAAATTACGTTTGTTGTATGGGAGCGGCCCTTTAATATTTACTTTATTTTAATTTCATTATTTATTTTGAACGGTAAGCTAATAGTAAAAAAATACATAATATAATAGATAAAATTATCTATCACGAAACTTATGGGGCAGACAAAATTTTACGCAAGCGAAGCCGCGGGCAACAACTCCGGAAATCTAGTAAATACTTAAACCTAGATTAACACAGTCTATTTTTGGGGCGAAAGCCTTTCCGCGAATTCTTATCAGCTTATCATGAGGAAATAAGAAGGTTAGGAATATTTGATGAATATTTTTTTATGCAAATTGTTTTGAGATTCTTAATTGTTTTTTATTTAAGTACTTAGTGCTTGTTTTAATGCCTAAGTAATTAGTGTGTGGACGCGGTGACGCATGATATTCTATGAGTTTTGGAATATAGTATTTTTTATATAAGTACTTACTTGATGTTTTTTCATGTTTACGCCAAAGAGTGTTGTTTATTGATAATATGTATGTATGTGTGTATGTATGTCCTATTTTATAGCACGCTTTACAGTCAAAACGGCTTGATGGATTAAACCATATGAGATAAAAGAAACATTTTAAAATATAGCATCATAATGAAGCTACTTTTTGTTGTATGTATGACAAAAAAATGTAAACAAAATTTGGATTTCTGTACTTTTTACACATGAGAACTTTAACCATGCCAAATATGAAATTTCTAGGTACCTGCAATAGTTTTAAGATGTGACTAAAGTTTAACAATATAAGGTAAATTATACCTAGATATAAAAAAATCTAACAATTTCCTGAAATTAAAGATGCTATTCTGCGTCATAATATTCAATTATCTTTACAGCACACAGTTAAAACTAAAACGTAATTAACGAATGAACCGTATAATTATTTACATATGACTCATTTTACTTCGTGTGGTTCAGATAACGGTATGACCTCCGACAAGGGAAGTCCCGATGCAGTTAGGGTAATATGAATTCTAATGCCGTAGTTTCAGGATTGATTTTACATTGAAGTAATGGAATATGAGAATAGTATTAGGGGACTCCCTGATTATCAGAGTCATAGACCTTATTTTGACCTCATCGATTGGAAGTGTGAGTTTTGTTATAGTAAGTAATAAAATAAACGCTAACACACTCACACCCCGGTAGGATTCCCTATGTGGCTTGGACAACACAAATATCATATCAGTATCGGGTGGCTTGGACAACACAAATGTCATATCAGTAACACCCATGATCCGAGAACAAACATTTATCTGTCACATAAATGTTTGCTCCGGTTGGGAATCGAACCCAGGACCCCTCGCTACGCAGGCAGGGTCACTACCAACTAGGCCAAAGGGGCGTCAATGACTATCACACAGTGATAGTTTAGTGGTTTGAACGTTAGTCTCCCGAACAGGAGTTCCAAGTTCAAACGCGGCACACACCTCTAATTTTCAAAAAATTATGTGCGTTTTAGAAAGTAATTATCACTTAATGCTTCGGTGAAAGAAATATCATGAGGAAACCTGCACACTTGAAAGTTCTCCATAAAGTTCTCAAAGGTGTGTGAAGTCTGCCAATCCGCACTTGGCCAGTGTGGTGGACTATGGCCTGTTCCCCTCACACTGCGAGAGGAGACCCGAGCCCAGCAGTGGCACAGTCTGTGTTTGACAAATTATAATTTCTTTATGATTACTTGAATTACTTCTGAAATACATGAAAATCAACCGCAACACGTGACTTGTTCCCCAAGTTTATGTCTGAGAAGCATTTGTAGAAAGCCGCAACATTTATCTGGTAAAGTTAATAACATCCCGTCAAAGTTAACGACCGAAACACGTGAATTCAACTTTACATCTGTCATAACTTGCCTCGTAAATTTAACGCGTATATATAACTCAATACAATACAGAAACAAGAATAAAAGAAGTACTAGGTACCTTGTTTGCTTTGGTAAATCATGTTATCCCGCGGGATCAAACTCGGTTCCCGGGATAAAAAGTATCCTAGGATCATCGTCATTCATTATGTACATACAATGCTAAGTTTCATTTAAATCGGTCCAGTGGTTTCTAAGGCCCCATAGTAACTAAACTTATGCTTAGTTTTCTAAGGTTTCGTGTTATGGTTTCGTATACTAAGGAGATAGATATTTTAATGATAGATAAAATTATCGATAATATCATAACACTATTATAGGTATTTCATCCATTTTTTTTTTCTAAAAACTTAGCGGGATTCACAGTTATTTCCTTAACAAGTAATAGGGACTCCCCTGTGTACACCGCGTACGGGTAGCGTTATCAGTAATTTACCGTCATATTACTCATAGCTCAGTGTCATTAGCTCCTATCCGTAGCAATAAGGTTCAGTTTATTCACTCCCAAGCTTACCAACCGCAGCGGAGTAGTAAAGTGATTCGTATATAATGTCGGAACAAGCTCACGGAGCATCATTGAGTGTCGCGCTCTCCAAGCACCAGACTCCTCAGACAAGTTGCCCACGCGATAACAGTCTCTAAGATGAAGGTGTTCAACGTGTTCCTGTTCGTATTCGCCTGCATCCTGGCTCTCAGCACAGTGGCGGCGGCGCCCGAGCCAAGGTGGAACCCTTTCAAGAAACTGGTAAATATATCTCTCGCACTACATTATGTGAACGTTGTATCAATATTTAATTAGGACTTTGTATTGTCTGCTCTATTTAAATCGCAGACGGAGCAAGGTGGATTGTTTATAGTCTAAGATTAAGTTATGAAAATATATTTACCTTAACATTAATTAACTCTACAGATCACTGAAATCTTGTTAAACAATATTTTGATATTTAAATAACTTATATATTTGATGCAAGAATTCACGTCTGAAAAATTATACGTCCTGAAATGGTATACAATGTTATTCCTTTCTTTTGTTCCAGGAAAGAGTAGGACAGAACATTCGCGATGGCATCATCAAAGCCGGGCCAGCTAGCCGTTGCGGTGGTGGGCCAAGCCGCGAGCATATACAAGGGAAAATGAACCTTAGTGTCTAAAGAATAGAGTCTAATTATAAACTGCCATATCTGTATTGTAAATATATTTGTAAATAATTAAATTTTACTTTTTTTTCATTCAATAGTTTTATTATAAACGCTACATAAAAGTACCTGCTCTATGCCAATAGTAATTAATGTCAAAATATAAACTAAGTTCGCTTTTTAAAAGAAACAATTAAAAATAGCACACTAATTAACCTAGATGCCTGAAATAATTTCTTCTGAAATATGTTTATAAATTAGTTTTCCTAAGTTCTGATTTGGAAATATTAAGTGATTTTTTTTATATGAAAAGCTTTCAAGGAAATAGGAATAAGTTTTCGTTAAACATTACAGGGTATATTTGTTATTTTGTATAAGAAAAAAAATTATATAAAAGAAAAAAAAATTATAAATATCAATATCAAAACAATTGATATAAAATACACAAACTCACCACCATCTTACACTGACTTGCAAAAGTAACTAACACTTTTGAACCTTATTTAAAAAAAAAACATAATATTTATTCATGACTTTTTTTAGCTATCTCTCAAAAGAAGATTACCGACTATGAAGGATTTATAATATACTAAATTATACCATTTTTCGAGTCCTTTTTTATTTCGATAGTATTCTATATCTTGTGTACTTAAAAAGCTATTGCAATTTCTAAAGTGTGATACTTAGTTTTGCAGGCCAGTGTATTTCATAGTGAAGACACGACCCTATAAAGTTTGAGAAACAGTGCATCAAACTTTTATTAGTCTACTACAACAGTTGCTGTGAATATAAACTACGATATTAAAAACATGTTGGCATTAAGTCTAGACTAGACTAAACACTAGTACTAAGAGTATAAAACACTAATTGTAGTACGTCTGAAAACTTTATTAATATTACTAACACAGACCAAAAAATATATAGACACAGTCAAGAACAAAGAAGCGTAGTAGGGAAAAACATAACGTTAAAAATGATTATTTCCCGGTACATTTTTTGGCAGACCGTGCTCGGTGACATAATGTCAGATCGTAAAAAAAAGAATTAACTTTGACATCACGTTTTTTGTTCTGAACTCTGAGTCTATTATATTTTTTGGTCTGAGACCTAACATTTAGCTAAGTACATTTAATCGTAGGACACAGA
The DNA here is from genome assembly GCA_001278395.1 of Lerema accius. Lineage (NCBI taxonomy): Eukaryota > Metazoa > Arthropoda > Insecta > Lepidoptera > Hesperiidae > Lerema > Lerema accius. The sequence continues at coordinate 375,927 of LGAG01000761.1, forward strand.
TGTAAGCTTCAAGTAACTTCTATACCTACTAGGGAATAGCTTTTATGGTTACGTTATATCTAACAGGCTATATCTACTAGTACCATATCTATACTATCTATATCTATACTATGTATATCTATACTATCTATATCTATACTTCTATAATTATTTATACTCTATACTACTAAATAAAATTGAAGTGTCTGTTTGTAATATTAAAATAACCGCTTTTTACTAAATGCATACTTATGTACACATGATACACATACCGAAATGACATTTAAAACAAATTTTGTCTGTCTCTCTGTCTGTTTGATCCGGCTAATCTCTGAAATGACTGGACCGATCTTGAAGGGACTTTCACTGGCAGACAGCTGATGTATCAAGGAGTAACTTAAGCTACTTTTTTTTTATTTTCGTTTCGGCGTAGGTTTCCCGAAGCGAAGCGAGGGCGGGTCCACTAGTATATAAATAAAAGTAATACAATGATACACACACACGTACATACAAACATACAAATAAACACTGCAGGGTTAGTGGAATGTCATGTAATTTTCCGGAAATATTTCACAAGATACCTCGACCCATAATAAATCTTTATTAATGTTACTAGACGACGCCCGCGGCTTCGCCCGCGCAAAAGTAGTTTAAAGACATATTGGATTTATTCCAAGGGAACCTATAATCGGAATAAAATGTACCCTATGTCCTATTCCTGGATGCAAACTATCTGTGTGCCACGTTTCAGCTTAATCCGTTCAACGGTTAGAGCGTGAAGGACTTACAAACATCCAAACATCTTTACAAGCTTTCACATTTATAATCTTAGTAGGAAGTAGGATTATGAATAATACGAAACCTTCTAAGATGAAAACTACTAAAAGTCATACTTATAGTCAAGAATGCGTTGCATATTTTTCCACTTCGTCATAGTCGTAGAATAAAGACGGATTTGACAAAAATGCGAAATTCACTTTTTACGCTATTTGGATACCATATTTTCTAAATATTATTACTGCATTACAGAAA
>LGAG01000761.1:376955-393396 GCA_001278395.1 Lerema accius
CAGACAGCTGATGTATCAAGGAGTAACTTAGGCTACTTTTTTTTACTTTCGTTTCGGCGTAGGTTTCCCGAAGCGAAGCGAGGGCGGGTCCACTAGTTATATAATAAAACTAAATCATTATTCGACTTCATTATTATTAGTTACTAGTAGATCGGAATTCCACCGGTAACTATCCCTTTATCCCAATTTTCGCTACCTTTAGTTAGTGGAAATATAATTAAGATTGTTTATACAAAATATTAATTTCCTGCTAATAGGTCAGCTTAAGAATGATTGAGTAGGTTTCTATGTTTAATGAAATAGACCTTTCATTGAGAGTATTCAGTATTAAAGGTGAAAAGTTTGAGATATTAATTAGTAGTATTTTATGAGGCGAAGTTATTAAATACTTTTTAATGTATGGTTGTTAGTCCGCACTAGGCCAGCGTGATGGACTATGGCCTTTACCTCACTCTGAGAGGTACCCGAGCCCAGCAGTGGGACAGTTATGGGTTGTGATGATGTTGATGATGATAAAGAAGGGTAATTAAATATTCTTTAAAACCTTATTTTTTTATCTTTATTGGCCACAATAAATAGGGTAATATTGGGTGGGTGAAATGCTCTTATATTCGGTGGCTTGCGTCGGTCCTAAGTGATTGAAGAAGTTAAGCAACTGCGGGCGCGGTCGAAAAGTGGATGGGTGACCGCTAGTGGCAAAATTCTTTTAGCTATGAGGAGGGATAAGTTGAGGTGGTTTTTCTTTAATTAAGTAAGCTCTTGGTAACCAATCAATCATAGGAATGATTAATTAAATATTTTGAACTCAATTTAAATGATTGATCAATCTCCTACTTAGTTTTTTGTTTGAAAATTGATGTGATCAAGATGGTTATTAGTTTTAGTTTTATTGAATTTTTGGGGATTAAAAAAATATTAAAACTGTGCATCAAAAGTTATATTTTTTACACAGTAAGTTATAATCCTAGTAAATTATTTTGTATGTAGCTTTATTTATGCCACTGACAGATTGCAATATACCAATGGTGTTTTCTATTAATAATAATTAAATATTATTTTATTAAAGGCAGTACTTATAATAAAACTAAAAAAGGTAAAATTATAAATAATATTTCATTTATTTACAAACTTATCCTATTTACAAATTCTATTAAGTTTTTATGGCAGTTATAATTAGACTCTATTGTTTAGGCACTAAGGTTCATTTTCCTTTGTATATGCTCGCGGCTTGGCCCACCACCGCAACGGCTGGCCCGGCTTTGATGATGCCATCGCGAATGTTCTGTCCTACTCTTTCCTGAAACAAAAGAAAGGAATAACATTATATACCATTTTATGACGTATAATTTTTCTGGCTTAAATTCTTCCATTAAATATTATTTTCTTCCAAGTTATTTAAATACCAAAATATTGTTTAACAAGATTTAAGTGACCTGTAGAGTGAATGAATGTAAAAGTAAATATATTTTCATAATTTAATCTTAGACTATAAGCAATCCACCTTGCTCCGTCTGTGATTTAAATAGAGCAGACAATACAAAGGCCTAATCAAATATTGATACAACTTTCACATAATGTAGTGCGAGAGATATATTTACCAGTTTCTTGAAAGGGTTCCACCTTGGCTCGGGCGCCGCCGCCACTGTGCTGAGAGCCAGGATGCAGGCGAATACGAACAGGAACACGTTGAACACCTTCATCTTAGAGACTGTTATCGCGTGGCAACTTGTCTGAGGAGTCTGGTGCTTGGAGAGCGCGACACTCAATGATGCTCCGTGAGCTTGTTCCGACATTATATACGAATCACTTTACTACTCCGCTGCGGTTGGTAAACTTGGGAGTGGATTAAACTGAACCTTATTGCTGCGGAATAGGAGCTAATGAAACTGAGCTGTGAGTAATATGACGGCCAATTACTGATAACGCTGCCCGTACGCGCTGTACGTAGGGGAGTCCCGATTACTTGTTAAGGAAATAACTGTGAATCCCGCTATGTTTTTAGGAAGTAATATAAAAAGTATATTAATTATAAATCAATTAAGGTAAAGCGCTTATAGCTCGACAGCTTACGCCAATGCTAAGTGATCGAAGCTATCAAGCAAATGTAGGTGCGGTTAAAAAGTGGATCGGTGACTACTATAGGCAAAGTTTCTTGAGCACTTTCGTACTTCAGAGGCGACATAAGCCTTCAGTCACAATTTCTATCGTTAGACACCAATCGTTATGCCATGTCAAGTATTACTGAATATCTTATTAATAATATAAAACAACAGCGTACGCGTTATTCACTGAACTCCTAAACGCCTAGAGAAATTTCAATTAATAAAATTGTAAGGTATTTTAGAGGGACCGAGTAAAGTCAAGCCATAGTTGAACCCGGCAGGTGGTGCTGATGTCGAGATACTTCAAGGGACCAGCCAAACTATTAGAGTTATTTAAACGCCGCCATAATAAAAGTTGTCCAATATGATAAGCATTTACTAATGCTTCATGAAAATTGAAGGTAATCCTACCTGAAATAGAAAGTAAGGTATAAAACAAAGAACAAACTATAATGAGACAGTAAATATATAGTAGAACAACGTCTACCCGGTCCTCTAATATAGAGATAGCACGTCTAGAAAAATATGATTTCCTACAACATGACATTTAATAGACAGGCCAACATAATAATAATGACACGTCTACTACCTGTCAAAATTATTCGTATTTCTTTTCCATCGCTGTTTTGCCGTGACCACGGCTTTCAGATATGGTAGCTACATAATATAATGAAGGAACTATAAGTATATTTATAAATTAGATTAGGATACCTGATAGTTTCAAACTGACGTTCTGATGTAATAAGAAATAATCTATGAATAATCTAATAAACTCGATGCGAGAACTGAGTGTGTGAGTGTGTGAAATTGTAAGTATAATATTAAATTATATAGTACTAGACGATGCCCGCGGCTCCGCCCGCGGAAAAGTCGATAAACAAAATATTGATTTTATCCCAAGGGAACCTATAATCGGGATCAAATCTATCCTATGTCCTATTCCCGGATGAAAACTATTTATGTACCAAGTTTCAACTTAATCCGTTCAACGGTAAGAGCGTGAAGGAGGGACAAACATCCAAATATCCAAACATCCAAACATCTTTACAAACTTTCACATTTATAATATTAGTAGGATAATGTAGGTCTGTGTATAAAACGGATTATATTCGTACTAATAGACCGAAGCAGAGATAGCCTAGTGGTATGAACGCTGGTCTCTCGAACGCAAGATACTGGGTTCAAATCCCACGGCACGCACCTCTAATTTAAAAAGTTACGTGTGTATTAGATATTAATTATCACTTCTATGGTAAAGGAAAAATCGTGAGGAAACCTATACACCTGAGAGTTTTCCATAAAGTTCTCAAAGGTGTTCTCTCACAGTGTGCCCTCACTCTCTGTACAGACCATTGTCCACCACGCTGGCCAAGTGTGGATTGGCAAACTTAACGCACCTGTGAAAATTTTATGTAGAACTCTCAGGTGAGCAGATTTCCTCGCGATGTTTTTTTTTCTTTACCAAGGCAAGAGATAAATCGTTTTTACTACACATATTACTTTAAAAATTAGAAATGCGTGCTGGGTTTGAACTCAGGATCTCCCCTTAAGGAGACCAAGATATAAACCACTAAGTTATCACTGTTTTTCATTGTTTTGTTACCATGAATTTAATCCTACTAATATTATAAATGTGAAAGTTTGTAAAGATGTTTGGATGTTTGGATGTTTGTCCCTCCTTCACGGTCTAACCGTTGAACGGATTAAGCTGAAACTTGGTACACAGATAGGTTGCATCCAGGAATAGGACATAGGATACATTTTATCCCGATCATGGGTTCCCTTGGGATAAAATCAATATTTTGTTTAGCGACTTTTCCGCGGGCGGAGCCGCGGGCATCGTCTAGTTGTATCATAAATAATGACGGCGTACGTCGCGGCGAAGACGAAAGATAAGAAAAAATGTTTTGTGTTAATTCACTCTGACCCCGCAGTAATTCTATTAGTATACATTATTTTAGTAATAACATGTGACGTACATTTCCTTTACCAAATATGCATAGCACTGCGGTGAATTACCTTTTAACCCAGATAGGCTGTGCAAATATTTGAATTTTTGACAGTATAATATGGACTAAAATAATAGGTCAGGTTTCATACTATTGTTATAAATATACTAGCTGTTCCTTGCAGCTTTGTTTGCTGAAAAATATAGTTTTTTTTGTATTAAAAATGCTCAAAACAAACCTAACATTAGCTAAAATTATTGGTATTGTGGTATTTTCCTTTTTTAATTTAGGAAATTTCTAACGATGCTGTAACCCTTTTATATCCCTTTAGGGGTTTAGTTATGCAAAATTCTATTTCAGCTCTTTGTTACGGTCTTTATGGAACCTATAAACAAAGTTTCACGTTTCTATGTTCACAGGTTTCAATAAATTAAAGCAGTAATTCAAATATCAATTTACGGATGGATTTTTAAAAATCTTTAAAATAATTATTAATTATTATTATACAGTTCTGTGTTCATAACACTAATTTGTTTTGGCTTATACCTACCTATTTACAGTATTATTTACCTCAATTATTATGGCATTTATTACATAGGTGAGAAAGTCCACCTTAAATGGTAGTTTACTACACATTATTGGGTCGGGAATGAACCGAATAATTAACACGTTAGGTCAATATTTTCGAACAACAATGACGCATTTATGTAATTGTGTCTTCGCCAATTTCATGAGAAATATTCGGCGGTGAAGCACCTAGTATATAATAGGCCTGTCAAATTTAATAATTTTTTAATTTATTCTTATGCATATCTATACAAATAAAAATAATACATAAAAATAATAGTTAAAAAACTAAGAACACGCTTTCATGAAAAATTCACCCGATAAAATATAAATAAATAAAATAATAAAAAAATCTTAATAACACGCGTTTGTGAGAAAACTTACTAAAAATTAAAAAATATATACGATATATAATTTAAACAATGAAGAATAATGTAAATTAAAAAAAACGTGTAAAAAATAATTTTTATAAGGTACAAATACCTTATATTTTTTTATTGGCAGATTAGCAGAGTAGTAGAAGAAATAACTATGATTTTGATAAAAAAGCTCAAAAAGCAAAGCACAGAAATATACGAACTCTCGCCGAGACTAAGAACAGAATAAATTAATCGTAAAAAAATTCTCAGTGATAAAATCGAACCCAGGACCTATTAAATGGTCTGCACGCTAATAACCATTAGGTACACTATACGGGTCTTCGAAACATTTCAAAGTAATTATGAATATGACAGATCAAAAGTTATCAGAATATTATGACTTATGAATGGCACGGGGGATTCACTTGCATTTTAATACCGTACGACGTACTTCGATTGACCTGAACTGACCTCTTATCAAGCGCGTAAAACCACCTTCATAACCAGTTAATAAAATGTACCGTAGCTCGTATTATTAAGGCAATAAAGTATATAATCCAAGAATTTATTTTTATGACTGAATAAATAAAGTTGTAAAGGTGACATAATATAAAAACGACCACGTTCTAAGACAGTCATTATTCATAAAGGTGCGAAGGTGTCAGTTTGATTTTAGAATCGATTCTATTCTAATTTCAAATTCAAAATGAATTTTACTAAGATATTTTTCTTTGTTTTCGCGTGCTTTCTTGTACTGAGTACGGTTTCAGCCAGCCCTAAGTGGAAGGTTTTAAAAAAAATTGTAAGTTTTTTTTATTTTTTGTCACTTATTGTTCTATAGCAATTTCTTTTTACATAATTTGTTAATTAATAAATGAATTACTAAATTAACAATATTATTTATCTTTCGTTCATGAATTACTTGTCCCACTAACAATATTTAATAAAAAAAATGGTTTCGAAAAACACGTCTATCAATTTTTTTTTTTTAATTTATTCACTAATTTTAAAATATTGTAAGAATTTATTTTTGTTCTATCTTACCTCCTTATTAATGAAAATCGATTATAGTCCTAAGATAAAATCTTTGTAAATTATAATTCAATTGTAACAGACAAAAAATAATGAATAAAATATTTTTGCTTATACAGAAGCCTATAGATACAAGGTCCATTTATAAAGGACGTTTTTTAATTTGATCTTTAGAAGAGTAACTACTACATAAGTACATTTTCACACAAATATTCCCCTCTGCTGTCGTAAATTAAAAAACGCCTAAAGCCTTCCTACACCTACATTTTTTTTCTCAAAAATAAATTAGATACCTTTTTAATAATGATTAGCATAGATTAATAAATCTTATTTTTTTTTTCAGGAAAAAGTGGGCCGCAACGTACGAGACGGTATCATCAAGGCTGGCCCAGCAGTGGCCGTAGTGGGCCAGGCAGCAGGCATCGCTAAAGGATAAAAAACTTCAATAGTTAATATTTTTTTTACAAACAACACAAAGAATTTCTAGTCTCTAGTCTCTAGACAATGGTATTATTAAGTTTGTGTAACGTGTGCAAATAAATATAATTATAAGCATTTTCCTCTTTTTTTTTTCATTATTACACTGGTATATAGGTAAACCTTTTTTTAAGTCGCGGATCTGTAAATATGAAAAATCAAATAGATTGATTGGGACATTGAAGTATTATGTGATAAACAACATTACAAAATATACAGCATTTTTTATTAATTTTTAATTCCTATGTAAATTTTACTCCAATATCAACAAAACAATGATAAACTACCTACATAGATGTCGCTAGTTGATTCCCTGAGACCCTGATAGACTGGAGCAGCGTGGTGGAGTATGCTCTAGGCCTCCTCAGTAATGAGGAGAAACCAGTGCTTAGTAATAGGTCATTAAAAGGTTGCCTACTTTATTAATATGTGTCCATTCTGGATTATCTTACAAGTCCTGTGGTAATAAAAAAAAAAGTTAAAGATAAAAATAACAGTTAGCTTATATCTTTAATGTCCTACCTACTTTTATTATCTTAGAAATCCGTGGTCTTACAAAAGACATGTTCATAATATTGTACATCTAAATAACTCACTTGCAGTAATATGCTTTGACGTTATTGCTGCAATAAATCTTACAGGAGTTTATAAATAAATCCTTATCCTAAAATAAATCCTGCTTTTATTTATCGATATCGATGTCTCGTTAAATATAGATATTATGAAATAGACTTATTGATTACAATGTCGTCGGATTATAGGCCATTTTTTAACTTGTCTTATTTTTAAAATTAGAATACTTAGGTATTTTCTAAGCAGCTTTTGCGAATATTTCAGCATATTTGATATTGAAGCGAAGAAATCATATAAAAATGTATGTATGATTTTCTTTACAATGTTTACGTAAAACTACGTGCTAAATGGGACAAGTAAAAAAAAAATATTTTACATTGGTTGGTATTGGTGGTTACATTGATACCCATTCAGTAGTTTGAGTTCGATTCCGTAGTAGGTAATTTTTCTTTCAGCTTTTTTTAACAAGACTGCGTTAGAAATACTGTAATGTTATTCGAGTGTATGTATGTAAGTTATGTATGTATGTAGATTTATTTGGCAAGCTATAGCTCAAACGATTTCACGGATTTTAACCTGACATAGTTTAGTTATATTCGTCTCCATTGCTTATGAGACACGCTACAATATATTTTTTAATAAGGCGCCCTAAGTCCCGAAAAAACTAGAAAAACAAATACCTACTGTGACAAGTATTGTTCTAGAAGAGTGCAACGCTATACTAGGAAAAGAGAGAGATGATACAACCATTGCAACTCCAGCAAATAATCGCTCTAATACACTTCAACAGACGGGTGAAGGATTTATACAATTACTAAGTTTTCATATAAAATGAGTAGCACTTTCATTAGTTCACCCAAGCTAAAGAGTTCGCACTACTACACACGATAACTAGTCGAGGTTAGGGTGACAATACTGTTATTTTTTTCAGTATTTTTGCTGACTTTGTTACTGCGCGACCACATTGACGTTATACTGTTTAAAATACAACACATGTAATTTGACTAGCAGTTGTGTTTATGGTATATTATATAACCTCATTCCAAAAAAAATATAATAGACTCAGTATTCGGAACAATAAAGTGAGGTAATTTTTTTCTTTTTATTAGGATCTGACGTATGTCACCGAGCACGGTCTGCCGAGCAATGTAGCAGGAAACGTTATTATTTACTATTTACGTAATTTTTTTCGACTATATTTTTTGTATCGATGACTGGATCTATAAAATTTTTTGGTCTAAGTGACTGCTATACTAGCTTCAACGTATTACAAATTAAAGCTGTAGGGATATCTTTAACAAATTAACAACATGGTCACCATACTTAGTGCAAGCGCTCAGAGTGCAAAATAACTAGCAACTATGTTTTAATTAATGAGTCGAACTAGTTTAAAACTGTTGACAAAGCAGTTAGCGTTTAATTACATTCTAGAAATTTCTAGAATATTCTAGAACATCGTGTACTCAGCTGATAAACATTCCTTTGTTCTAGAGTATGTCATTCGCTTCCTTCCTATACAAAAGTAAGAAGGAAATAATTGATTAGGTTAATTGACTAGAGTAAGTTAAACTATAAGTTTGGAATTGTAGAATTTCTATTTTGCACTAATAGGAGATAAAATATTTAAGTTTTGAAACTAAACACTGTACGTGAAAGGCTTAAATTAAATTTGCAGAAAATATGATATTAATTTACAAAAAATCTAAGCTTGGATTAAAATAATAATAAAAAAGAAATAATTACATTATTTTACATCCATCACCAAAAACTTAGCATTGTAATAATTTGTCTAATAATTTAATAATAACAAATTCATAGAAAGTGACATAAATTTTCATAATTTAATCAGTTTCAGTTAAAGACGTAATTTATGTAGCTTAAAGTTTAACATTGCATGATTGTATAACATAATCTGGCTACTTATTATGGCCACCTTCAAGGTTGCAGGGTAACAACAATTAAAAGAAAATTGGGACTTTTTTTTAAACTTTTCATACAATCTTTTATTTATGCTATCAAGACATGATAGAAAGATTTTTTGACTTTATTAACATAATGAAGAACTGAGTTTTACACGTAACACACACATTTTTCATGTCTATTTTCTAGCTTATTAAAAGGTACCCTAATTTTTACTACCCCTAGTGCTTACAAAATAATATTTGGTCACTATAATATTATCTACTATTTCAAGGACTCCGCAATTTTCAGTAACTGTTTTGACTCTAATTTCAATTACTACCTACGTATATCGTTGCCAACATGCGATAGAAAGCACGCAAAGTTACTCAAACCACCGAAATTAAATCAAAAGAAAATTAACTGTTATTTGAGTCACGTAACTGAGTTAACTGTAGATTAGTGACAAGGGTTTACTTTCGTGTCTAACTTACACTTCGATATAAAAGGGAAAAAGCAACATTAATTTTTTAACACTTTTCTACAGGCGAATGATTTCCTTTTACCTCTGCGTAAGAAGGGTGGATAACGTTCTTGGAGTGTATGTATGTACGGTTACACGGGTTTCAATATACAGAGTGTCTATTGTGTGAGTTTGACAGGGTGTCTAACTCCTAACAGTGACATAAGCTAGGAATATTTTTTTTTAATATTTCCTTAATTTTCGGCAGTGGGTTTTTGTAATACCTATTAGGTATGTACGATTAGAAAAAAACAAAGAAACATTTATTTCGCCATGGTGATGACACAATACAATACAAAAAAAAACATTACTTCAAATTAGCAATTAAAATTAATTGAATAAAACAAGTTTGATAGAAGACGAATCAAGAGACGTTCACAGCATCTTTGACCGAAACTGAAAAGACGAAAATGGTAAAACTGTCACTGTTCCCAAATGACTAAAGAACCCTAAAAATACACTCTAATACTTACGCAAAATACCACTATTAAAAGCTTTTAACTTTATTATTTTAGCCATTATGAGTTGTGCATTAAAAGTACGTTCTATTTATTACGTTTTAGCTGCAATGTGCTTGGATGCATTTTCATAAAACATTTAGACTTTTATGATGTTTTTATGAACGCATGCTACCTCCTATATAGCCAACCATTCATTCTGGTTAATTAACCATCATAATAAAATGGACTCTGAAATTTTCTGAACTGAACTGAACGTAACTATTGAATAAGAAAAAATGTAGATTGTATTGAAGTAAAATGTATTTTTTTTTTATTAAATCCAAAGACCTAGAAAAAAGGTCTTTCATTAAATCCAAATAAATCTTTACATTTTGGTAATAGTGTGGGCAAGATACATTCCTTGCTCTGTGGGGCAAACAAAAGATGACAACTGTCTTTTGTTTAAAAATCAGTTTTGAAGAAAACTAGCAATCGAACACGCTATGTTTCGGTACTTACCTAGCTATTTCTAAACTATACAAAAATATAGTTGTGATTTTAGTTTATATATCTTGCCTAAGTCGACATCTTTACCTTTACAACGACAACTTTAACTTTAATGAAATGAAATGAAAGCAAACTTCTATTTTAATGAGGTCAGCTTTATCCATTACCACAGATGGTGTATTAAATTTATTATAATGGCAAGAGTAACGAAAAATTATTGTAATATATTTGTTTTTTCATGTAATCCATATTTAAAAATATTTTATGTGTATATTGTACGAGTATGTTCCTAAAAATATGTCAAAAATATTTCGAAACATTTTAGACCGTCCCATTTTTTGATACAATTCAAAGTAAGGATCTTGTCATGATTCTTTATCATACGTGTTAGCAACACTTTAGTTAGCAACTTTCATTTGGCGGCCTAGTAACCCCATGCTAGCCAACATTTCTGTATAAAGTAAATAAGAAGGTAGGATCAGAAGTGAGTTCGTAATGAGGGTTATTTGACCAGCCAACCTTGAAATGGCGACGCACAGGCACCAAGGGTATCACAGACTATCTATTAGACATTGCTACACCATTCATTCATTCATATCTTTAATTTCCCCGGAGTATATAAGGTTTTTCAGACTTTATTGATACAGATTTTGGATGGATTTGATAGTAGTAATTAAGGTGAAATGTAGGCTTGTTCTGACAAATTGATTTAGCAAATATTGTTTTAAGATATTGCAAGCGTTATGTAAGCGTTACGTAAACATTAAGAAAGCGTTATGTGAGTGTTACGCAAGCGTTACACAAGCGTTATTTGAGTGTTACGCAAGCGTTACGAGCGCGTTACACAAGCGTTACGCAAACATTACGAAAGAGTTATGTGAGTGTTACGCAAGCGTTACACAAGCGTTATTTGAGTGTTACGCAAGCGTTACGAGCGCGTTATGCAAGCGTCACGCAAACATTACGAAAGCGTTATGTGAGTGTTACGCAAGCGTTACGAGCGCGTTACACAAGCGTTATGTAAGCGTTACGCAATCATTACGAAAGCGTTACACAAGCGAATTTTGCGTGGAATTTTGCAACTGAATTTTAACACAGTGTTTTTAAACCATTGAGTTTGGTTTCATTTCAGTAACAAGATCAACAAAAAATTGTTATTTAATATTTACATATTATTAATACATAACATATAGATAACCACAAGCGTCTATATGATTTAATCAATTGTGTAATACATGTACTAAATTTATTGGTTTAATTTAAATATTATTTTCTTCTTGTTAGATCACTTAATAAAAGCTTATTTTAAAAGGTTTTTTACATTAATTTATTGTAATACTAAGATAACCATCAAAAATTTACAAGCTTCTGATAGAAATTAATAGGTACCTACCTACCTTATAGTTTTCATGCTATGATTTTTTCTGATTTTTAGACAGTTTTTTACACATTGAAAACTTGATTTTTATATGTGCAACTGTTACGTTTTCTTACTGTAATACATTAAGCAATTGCGGGCGCAATCCGTAGATAAATGGGAAACAATCACTAAATTTATTGAGAGCTTTCGTGCCTCAGAGGACACGTTAGTGGTTTAGAAATTTACCTTCGGATTTAACTAAACCAGACAGATAGGCGAACTACATGCGTTAAAACGCTAATTAACGAGACAAACTATAACTTAAATACCAGTTAAACTTAACACTCTTAAAAAAATATACAAACTACTTATAAAAGTTATTACCTATTAATAATCCTAACACAAGGTTTGATTAATGATAAGCCAATACGGTTTACTTTCGTTTGAAGGCAATCACAGACTTGGTAAGGAGTAGAAAGGACCTAAGTACTAATATTATAAATTAAATTAAAAAATAAGTCGAGTGCGACTAATATTTTCATTTTTAGTATTTGTTGTTATAGCGGCAACGGAATTATATAATTTGTGAAAATTTCAGCTTTTTAGCTATCAAAGACGACAGACGACAGACAGCGGAGACTTAGTAATAGGGTGCAATTTTTATCTTTAAGGTACGGAAACCTAAAAAAATTAATTAAAATAAACCTTTCGTATTGGTCAAAACTTTGCGACTGTATTATTTTCCTCAAGATTTCCAAAAGTATTTGTAACATTCTTTCTTGGTAATCTTAGAAATTACTCTTGAGATTAAAAAAAATCTTGCATCAGTAGAATAGTTCGGTACGCTTCTTCGTCACGTAAACTATAACCATGTCGAATCAAAGTTATAAACGCTTGAAATATATTTAAACATGTACCAAATATTTAACCATTCACGTAAACAAAGTTAATTATTTTATTTTACATACCTATGCCCGCGAAGTCACGAGTTGTATAGGGTTGACAATAAAATGATTGCAGATTTAGAAAGAATACAAATAAAAAAAAAGTTACTTAGTCACCAACAAACGGCGGTTCTGTCTAGTATACTATAATTTCAACTACAATATTGTCACGCAATAAAGCCCGAAATTTCCGTTTTAATACTTAAGCAGTTTTACCTGCGTGCCGATAATGATAAGTTATGAACTTTAGTACTTTGTTAACTACCCTTTGTCGTGTATATTTCTTTTCCATTTTTTATTAACTACACTAGTAGCAGTAGTAGGTAAATGGTTTATGAATTTATGTACTTCCGGGCAGCAAAATTGCGCCACCTTGTTTCTTATTATATAAAAAATAATGTTACTATTTTTCTATTTCTCACCACAGACGAAATAATGTATAGACTGTGACTTTAGAATAAAATGAACGTAATAGAAAAAAACATAACGTACTTATCAAATGATAACGTTTCCCAATACATTGCTCAAAAGGCCGTGCACTGTGGCATATGGCATACGTCAAATCGTAAAAAAAGAAAAACACAATTAATTTTTTTTTTCTGAAGACTCAGTCGATACATTTTTTGGTCTGTTTCACACAGTATAAATCAGTTCACCCTGTTTTTTTGTTAAATTACTGAAATAGAATAATAATGTTACCCTGTAGATCATAAATAAAGATTAGAAGCTTGTAATAATAAATTAATAATAGAAAAACAAAAAACCTGACTGCGAAAAATTGGAAGGCGAATTCTAACTAGATTAATAGCCCATATCTACTCTCATATTAGAGTCGAATTCAATGACAGACTGTACGTTGAAAACTGTCAAGTCATGCTCTGCCACGTGCCAGGGAAATAGACGTTACATACATTCAAGCCATTTAGGCTCTGCAATGTGCCATGAAAATGGACGTAGGTACATACATACGCAGTCGAGTAAAAATGCAAGGTGGCACGATTATAGTGTCCCGAAGTGTACTACAAGGTAGGTCATAACCGTAATGTTGTTTGTTGGACTGTAGTGTTCGTAAAGTTGGCTAGGAATGGCTTTGAATCGTTTTATGACTAATAAGTCCCAACAATTACTTTAGTTATGTATTGATGACATGAACTCCAATGTTTAGATCCTAAATAAAGTAGGGGGCAATGACATCCGACAAATAATACTATCGTATAGCAAAGATAATCTTCTATCTTCTTCTCTTCTATAGTATAAAAATCAATTGCTGTCCGTAAGTCTCGCTAAAACTTGAAAACGGCTGGACCGATTTGGCTAATTTTGGTTTTGAAATATTTGTGGCAGTCCACGGAAGGTTTAAAAGGTAAATTGGAAAAAAAAATGCGTTTCGTTTTGAGCAACTTTTTGATAAATGCTCAGGCGGTACGAAGTTTGCGGAGTCAACTAGTGTATAATTTACTTGCAAATTTTCCTCATAAATTAAATGGTAGTATAAAGCCACTTTACATTATGCGTAAATAATCTGTACTCTACTTTTGTTATTTAAATACCTACATAGTTTTCTAAGTAGTAATTATAAGGTATTAAGAACCTGATAAAAATTAATAGCAGTTTTGCAATTCGTATTTTAAATACGCGCGTCGTTTGCGCGTTTTTACGATAAGGCGCGTGAAAAGTCCCTAAGCGATATTAGCTACAAATATGGGTTGGTAATGCGAAAATGAGCATAGAATGCTTTGTGTCAAAAACACATGGTAAAGGCGCATTTAAAACTTATAGTGTGTAAGGGCCCTAATAACCCTAATAATTTGGGCATTAAACTGTCTTCAAACATCTACATAGTTTTAAATAGTTTCCACCAGATGGCGTATCTGCTCATTTTAAAAATAATTACATGAAAAACAATTTCCTACAATATTTATTTTCTAATGAGATACAAATTGGACTGCCTATTGAATTTGAAGCACAAATTGCCAACTTTCTTTTTTTCTATCAAAATTATTATAGTTAATGGACCCTTAAGTTAAGGTCTACTTCCGTTATGACTACTAATATTAAAAAGAAATTCGGAAGACAACATCGAAACGTAGTTTGTCATTATTATAGCTCTTTCGACAGCGGAAATTTACTTTCTAGAGTACTAACATCACTTAAAAAAATATGTTCCAAATAAAATAATAATATACTTGTAAAGCACGAAATTTAGTGATGTAACTACATATCTATCGATAAAATGAAAGTCTCTCAGATATGCAGATATCCTCTCGATATTTTCCTTCACTAAAGCAAGTGATAATTACTTCCTAACTTAATTATTAGGAAAAATATTTTAATCTAACTTACAACTATATAGCTCTTAAAGGTTCTAAAGTTGAATATTACCATAAATCAATATGAATCTCAATCACTCCTTCCAAAGTTTTCGGACAGCCGCTTAAATATACAAAAGTTTCAAATTTAATATCTCAATATTAAGATTCTTTTGATATTGGTAACACGCAATAGGCCAATATTTTTGGAGCTCAATTTTCAATTAGATACAACGTTTATTTAATTAAACTTAAATTAAAATAGTTTAATTTATTTTTCAGTTAAAAAATGTAAGATTTTGTACCAAGCCAGTTTTACAACTAAATACATAGTAGTTTTTAAAAGTATTTTTTATTACATTTTTGTTATAAAAACTACGTTTATTAAACAACAAATCGAATGAGATGAGAATTTCAATGTTTGAAAGTTCCATATTTTCACACATTCCACTTTTTATCGCATACACTACGTTTCTTCGCTAAATCATCTTCTTTCATTCATCTTCAATCAACTAAACCAACTATTAAGTACATGTTGATCTAAGGCCAGAAGAGGTGTAACGTAGCTGTTTTCGTTAATTACGAAAATTAAAATACTATTGATGTATTAATTTATTAGCGATTTTGGGTATAGAAATAGATCAGTCGATATGACGATGTAACATCACTATTCACTTAAAACGTCGTAGGTATTAGAGCCATAATGTAAGTAATTTAGTGACGTGTCCGTCGAAGCATATCGAGTATGGCGGAGCGCATTACATTATGCTCGTTTGAAATACTATAGTATTTTCCTGAATACTGTTGACGAATATAATATTTTTGAATAGAGAAGTGAGTAATATTTTTATCTTTTTGAAGACTCACGAAAAATAAAACAGATATGTACTCGTATGTAAGAACATGTATAATTTGTTTTTTTTAAACCACGGCTTAATAATTTTAAGTTACTTAGAAATAAATGGAAAAGTGTACCTACTTATTTAATTCTTACAGCACTTAGATTTTGTTTATAATTTAAAACATTTAAATTGACAATATCAGCCAATTAACCCTTGGTGTTGGTAAAAATTTGCCAAAGACGACAAACAACCAAATTCTAAATAAAACTTAGAAACGTATAATAACTATTATTGCATAACCAAATCAAACACCCTAACAAACATCCCTAAAACATATTGTTTTTTAAATCCAGTAGGTATTTTCATACCAGGAATAGGATAAGAAGTAGAAGATAAAATAATATTATGATTCTATAAGCCACTGCGTTTTATATTCCAGTGAAACTCTAAAGCTTGGAATAGAAAAGATTGCAGCAAAGTGCAGACATTGATAAAAGAAATGTAATATTCTTAG
The DNA here is from genome assembly GCA_001278395.1 of Lerema accius. Lineage (NCBI taxonomy): Eukaryota > Metazoa > Arthropoda > Insecta > Lepidoptera > Hesperiidae > Lerema > Lerema accius. Next base: position 393,353 of record LGAG01000761.1, read on the forward strand.
ATACCGTGGACGCTTTCATAACAGTTGAATTGTTCTTAGAAATA
>LGAG01000761.1:393925-404032 GCA_001278395.1 Lerema accius
AGCTCTCTGTGATAATTAAATTATCCGCGTGTTCCCTGTTTTTGTTTTTATGTAATTTATTTTGGGAAAACATAAACATTTTTTCAGTGACTTCGGAATTATCATCTGAACGTTTTTAACCAATTCCAGCGAACTCTGAGGCAGTATTGAAGCAGCATTGAATATTAAACCTTTAATTAATAATAACATTACGGTATTTAGAGGCATTGATCATCCTGTTGTTACGGATAGCAACGCATCTTTACACTAACTATGAGTTGGTATAACAAAGGGTTTCCCAACCTTTAAACGCTAACACACTCATACCCCCGCAGTAAGATTCCCTAAATCGCGGGTGGAAGGGTCAACACAAATAACACATCACTAACACCCATGACCTGAGAACAAACATTTATCTGTCACATAAATATCAGCCCCGGCCGGGACTCGAACCCGGGACCCCTCGCTTCGCAGGCAGGGTCCCTACCAACTAGGCTACGGGGTCGTTATTACCTTTCTTTTCTTGAGGCTACCTGGACTATAAATAACTATTGCTGACGTAATAACCAAGTAAACCTCTCAATCAAAGTTATCAAAAATAAGTAAAAGACCCAACCCTATAGTGCTTACGTAATATTTAAACAGCCGCATAGTAATACCCAATGTATATTTTGTGTCCCATTTGACATAAAATTCAAAGGGTTGGATGATTATACCACTCACGTTCGTCTCATCGGAAATGCTAAAATTGGGTGTAGAATGACGTATAAAGCATCCTAAACTTTATATTTTAGGCCGAATTATTCGTGACGTGAATAACACAGTCAATAGGAAAATTGTATTCGTTCTCTGGTGGAAATAAGACCAAAACTCACTATGTCAATTGAAAACTGTTGACTCGTTTAATATCTCATCATCTGGCAGATGTCAATATCAATGTTAACGTTGACTATCTATCTTTATAAATAAAATGAAAAGACAGTGTACGAGTGTTTGTCACTGAATTCCTCCTAAACGGCTAGACCAATTTCAATACAAATTTTGTGAGGAGTTAGGAAGGTTTCGAGCCACAGTTGGAGCCGGCAAGTGGTGCTGATGTCGTGATACTTCAAGGGACCAGCCAAACTATTAGAGTTATTGAAACGCCGCCATAGCAAAAGTTGTCCAATATGATGAACATTTTCCAAAGATACAAGAAAATTCAAGATCGGGACTATGAGATTTGGAAATATGGCGCAAAACAACGTCTGCCCGGTCTTTCTTTTTCTTTTATAGAAACGTGGTTATATAATTCTTATACAAATAGAATAAACTATCCTAGCCCACAAATTAACCAATAAACGTCATTAAAGCTCATAACACTTTGAAAACCACTTTAATAACGTATTTCTATTCACCACGATAATATGAATCGGTAACAATCTTTTGGGGACATTGAATGGAGTCTTTATGAAAAATATAATAGTCAGACAGAAAGCCGCTACCATATTGTCGGCCGACAATATACTTCAGCTTTTGATAAGGATATGGGTAGTTGCATATCCATATTACAATTCTCAAATAAAATGGAATGGATTTGTAGGGGTATTTTGATAGGTATCTACTATTTTTGTCACAATTTAAATATTATTTAGAAAGATACTGGTATTTTTTGTCACTTTTAATTTTACGCAGGGATTTTATTTCATTTAATTAATAAAATGTATCGTGTAAAGGAGAAATGAGGATCATTTTTTGAAGCCTCTCAAAAAACAATTACAATATTGTATGAATGCTGCAATCTCAAGTCTAAAATGATAATACACTCAGTCTTCGGAACAAAAACTGAGGTCAACATTTTTCTCTTTTTTTTAGATCTGACATAGTCTGTTTCACCTGAAACTATAGTTTTCTGCACGAGGAATAAAAAAGTACCTATAGTAAGAACTTACAACGCGCGGGACATGTAATTTTTCATAAAATTATCGGGACGTTCCGTCAAAAGCGGCACGTCTGACAACACTGACTGCACTAAGTCAGGTTTCAGACTAGCGTATTTTTCTGCGCGTATACGGTCGTTTCAGCATACGCGCTTACACGCGCGCTATGATACGCGCTTAAAAAAACCGGACGCGCGAAACTGTCATATGTATGTCTATGTGTATGCTTGAACCGATAATGTCGTTCTGTCAGTATCAACATTGATACGAGCTTAGAAGCGCGTCAACGCTCGTACAAGTTGCGCGTATGTCAAAAGACGCACCTATACGTGTCTACATGCGCTTCCAAAGACGAGCTTATAATGCGCTTAAAAACGCTAGTCTGAAACCGCTCCTATTCCCATAAATCTCGAACGTCAACGCCCGATTTAACATTTAACAAACTCTCTTAAGAGTCACTAGGTTGAAGTAAGCGATTTAATTAAATTAATCAATTCCTTCGTAATGAAATCTCGTTTCTTAATTAATCTGTAACCAAATAAATTAATGTTCAATTCAACTGTTTTCAGACACTTATTCATAGGTCCTCAAAAGCGCTTATAGGAGAGTTGTTCTACATGTAGATTTACAGCTTTTTTAACGCATTCTTTAATCTAGTCATTTCTGAAGTTTATTCTAATATTCTATGGGATACGATTATACAGTCCATTTTTATTTAACTTGTTACATCTATCTACTAAGTTTAGTGATGACATAATAAGTACCTAGAGTTTAACTACCTAGAGTTAAAGTTTTATTTTTAACTAGAAACTAATTCTAAACTATAAACCATCTATAACCAAAATTGAAAACTAACAAATACTGAAACCAATATTGAAAATTTGACCTCTGTTATCAATTGACTCTGTCCTAAAGACATGCCTTATCGTTATGCAAGAAGATTGCCATTAATTTATAAGATACACAATCAAGTCGCCATGCTATTGTCGACCAAGGTCAAACCAATCCTTAGAATAACTAACTGACTTTATGGTAAATTCAATTAGAATCTACAAACAAATCTTTGATCGGCAAAACTGTCTCCAAACCACTTCTAACTTTACCTTGTACCTTGAATAGTTAACCTAACTTCGCCCAAAGCGACAGGGTTAGGGCCTTTTCAAACTTGCGACGAGAATCCGCACGACGAAGTTGACGACAAAAAAATTCAGTTGTACTCAAATAAAACATATTTTTTACTGCGGTGATCCGATATTTGTATTCCTATCACATATTTACAGGTAGCATAGAGCTTAAGTAATTTCCACTTGAGACAAATCCAATGACACCTTCTTTTATTTTAGGCTGTAGAGTGTACCAATTATTGTCGTAAAATACATTTAAAGACACATACATTAAGACATACATACATACAATTAAAAACACAACCCTCCTTCCCACAGTCAGTAAAAAACAGATTGCGAAACGCCTAAAATACCGTCAGAATCGTTCGGTCTGAATTAGCCCTTAAATTAACGGGGCTCGGATCTACTCGAGCAAATAATTTCACGTCAAAACATCTTCAAGGTACTTTGTCAGAATTTAAAGTCTTAACTTTGTTAGGATAATGCTATTTTGGACCTTATAGGTACTTCGTTATCTACACAACACTTATTTTTTTACTTTCATTTTAATTATTAGTCACTTGGTTTGGCCATACACAGTTAAGAATAATGTATCTACAATCTCAATCTTAATTTTCCTCGGCTTTTTCTTCTCCTTTTCCAATCTCATCGCTATTATTAATTACTTTAAATATATATCCTCTCTCTTCCTGATTTCTTTTTTATGTGGTACCCTACCTTCTCTCTTTCCTATATCTTTAACTTCGAAGCCCTAGGTTGCCTGTAAGAAATCGCTGCTAAGCGATAAGGCCGCCTTTTGTATTTCTTTTTTACAAGCTTTTATTTAGTTTCACCTGTCCCGGTGTTTGTAATTAAATCTTGCAAGCTAAATTTCACCCACTTTCCGGTGTCCGATTGAGCTAAAATTTTACACACTGGCCCATTCCTGATGACAATGCATGTTTATAACAAGCATGATGTGATACTGCTACCAGGATTGGCTCCAGACGATTGAACTCCTCAACGGTTAACAGTAGGGACTTGAAATGCACTTTTAATTTTTTAGTTCTTTTTCTTTATTAACAAGTACTAAAAACTTGTTTAAAAAAGAAAAAAATCTTTTCTATTGTTACTTTTATAATTGTATAATTTTCATTGGTGTACAATAAAGAGTATTATTATTTTTATTTGGCCAGTAAGTAATTCCTCCATCTGTACGCACTGGAGCAGCGTGGCGGAGTATGCTTTTAACCTTCTCAGTTCAGAGGAGAGATCCGTGCTCAGTAATTACATCTTAATAAATCGAGGCCACCACAAAAATAATCGCCTGAACGTTAACACAATTATATTTCTCCTAAAAATGCTTCGGAAAACAACTTTTGACGACCTCGTAGCCTAGTTGGTTGTGACCCTGTCTGCGAAGCGAGGGGTCCCGGGTTCGATTCCCGGCCCGGGCAGATAATAATGTGACAGATAAATGTTTGTTCGAGAACATGATCCGAGGGTGATGGGTGTAAGTCATGTGTTAGGTATTTGTGTTGTCCATGCCACCTGTGACACAGGGAATCCTACTGCGGGGGTATGTTATCGTTAATTATAATAATATATTTTATTTAACTTATTTAATAGAGTTCTTCAGAAACTGGTTTCTATTAATCTAAAACCAAAAACCGAAACAAACCCACACAACAATGTACTAACGAGTGGTTCCAGAATCATTCGGTTTGTCCAAACTTTTCGTTATCCTCTTCTGAGCGAATCGTTAAATTTCTGAGGAGAAAGTGTACCCTACTCGTCAATTATTAACTCGTTCGAGGGTACGAGAAAGCGAAATTTTACTTTGCATAAAAAGTATTAATAGTAACAGGCCTTTTCTGTACATTAAATATTTATATAATCTTTTAATGGAGTAGCTCAGACTAAAACATCATTTACAATTAATGTCTGGTAATATTAAAGTAGTCTGCAAGAAATTGAGACTGAGTGTGTCTATTTATTTACTAAATATATTTATGACACATATTTATCCATAACATTTTAATTTGTGCACGTCTTTTGCATATATTATGTGTATGCAAATCTCAAATTCGGACCTATTTACATTATTCTTAAAATCGTAAGTACCTATTCAAAACTAAACCTTCATAAACATAAATATAGATTCCCTACTTTATAAATACAGAATTATTAACAACTACCCGCAAACGCTTAGCTATATATAGAAACATTTTGACCTTTAGAAATTATATAAATATCAAATTTGCGAAATTCCGTTAGTCTATTCTCAACGGATCCACTTGATCGGGTTCAATACACTTCGACTCAAAAAGGATACTCGATAGTAAAACAGACAAAAACCAATTTAAAACAAATCTCATTCTATCTTAACACGAGGATCTCTATAAATCACGTGTATAACAGGAAAATGGTCAATCAAATCCCAAGGACATAAAAACCATCCACTTTCTCAGAACGTTTTATTAGTGATCGTGACACCGCTTTCGTTAAAGCCGTCTCGTGGGTCGCTCTATAAAATTGTTTTTGTAACCGGTAGAACATGTGTACAACTGTTTTAACGTTGGTAACACGACAAAATGTCGCACGCAATGTCGCATGCAATGTCGCACGCATTGTCGCATGTAAGGTCACAAATCGCACCTATATTTTGGCGTTTGGATGAGCGCTGACTCAAATTGCGTCGCAAAATGTCCCGGTACATTTTAGCGTTTCTGGTGGGTCAATGTCAAGTATGAATAGATCCTAAACATCTTTAGTATTATAGTCGACACCTTATTAGACTCCGATGCAAAAAGAACGATGCCATGTAAGTTTGACGTGTCTATGGGTGAGTCTGTTGAGGCGTTTAAAAGTTGTTGGGGTGAGAGTAGGGAAGAATAACCGGGAAAAATAACTCAAAATAAAAAATATTGCGAAAACGGCAAAATTACTCGGGCGGAGACGCGGGCGATTTCTAGTCCTTTATACAGGCAACCAAAAGTGTAAAATGTAATAGAGTGAGTAGTAAAATTGTAAAGTGTAAGTGTAAAGTAAATGGCTTAAAGCTCTTATACATTTTGTTATGTTACTTAAGCCAGTACAACTTCTTAATGAACCCTCCCTTGATAAGGGCAGTCGCAAACGTGCAGAATTCGCATCGCAAATCAGATTTTGGATTCTATGAACCTGACGCAGATGTCCGGAATTTTTCAGGTTCAGAATTTACACTGACAATAAGGGGGAAAGGAGTAGAATGAGCCGGGGGTAAGATATAGCGATGCAAATATTTCCATAACATATTCTAACACACATAACCCGAGAACAAACATTCATCTATCACATAAATATCTGCCCGGGGAATCGAACCCGGGACCCCTCGCTTCGCGGGCAGGGTCACTACCAACTAGGCTCAAGTTCGGGGTCGTCAAGTCTATTCAGAATTTACAAAATTCCGAACGTGTGCGCCTGCCCTAAAACAAATCTTAATAGAAACAACACGGATATCCTTCTTGGTAAAGTTGTATAAGAAATTACGTTTAACTTTTAATCTACCTGAGTTAATGTAAAAAGTTTATTGTTTTCTAACTAAATGTTGAGAATTGGTAAACATCTCAGTAAGTAAGATTTTCTTCCGATGTTTTGAATTATTAAGAAGGTATACTTGTGTTATTTAGGAATGATGTTGCTTAGGATTGAACTTGAGACCACGTGAAAGGTTAAACAACTCGATTATAAGTCTTATTTTATGTCAAAAACTCAAACCAAAAAATATAATAGACTCAGTGTTTAGAACAAAAAAGTGAGGTATTTTTTTTTCTTTTTTTACGATATGACGTAATATGTACCGGGAAACTTATCATTTGTTATTAGCCATACCCCCATACAAAAACGTGTTCTTTTCGTATCTTTTATAGATGACAGTTCGGAACTCTTCGTGCGCTAGTTCAACTCAAACTCAGTCGGTTTTTTTAAATACTAACCAAACTGTTAGCAGTAATTTTTTTGTTTTTTAATTTATATTTTATATTTTTTTGTTTTTTAGTTTATCATAAAGTTTTTCACAATGAAATTTTAACTATACATCGCCAAATTACATTAATTGAAATCTATAGGCTTAAGTTAAATAAGTAGGTCACTGCATATCTTATCTGTTCGTTGACGTAGTAATGCCGTTAGATTTCTCCGTTCAGTTTCTAGGCAAGTCTAATGTCATTGGCAAACATTTGAGGATGACACACGTAAGATGGTACCACACTTGGGTCTGCCAGTCGCCTGTTAGAATCAGGATTTGTACCATAATTGTTGTAACTAAATTGCGAGAATTGCTTCCTAAAGACTCAATCTTTCTATTGTTTAAAACCGCATGAAAATCCGTTTAGCAGTTTTCGAGTCTATCGCGTCCAGACAGACGGGCAGACAGAAAAAGGGACTTCTTTTTATATTATGTATTGATTTAATATCTGTTCTCAGTCTGGGTGTATGTTGGTGTTTCTGTGTCGTCCATGGCACCTACTACAGGGAATCCTAGTGTGGGGCTATGAGTGTATGAATGTATAATAATAATATAAAGCTGAAGAGTTTGTTTGAACGCGCAAATCTCAGGAATTACTAAACCGATTTGAAAAATTATTTTAGAGTAAGATAGTCCATTTATCGAGGAAGGCTATAGGCTATACAACATCACGCTAAGATAAAAACAAGAAGACCAGCAATAAAAACATTGCGAAAACCGCAAAATAACGCGGGCGGAAACGCGGGCGATTGTTAGTTATAACTATTCCTACGGATCATGCACATGTAAAAAAAAATTGGCTAATAGCTTACACTTTGCTTGAATTATATCACGTTCCAGTTTTCATAATTAGTAAAGCTACTTACTTAGTCCTTAACTATCGACTGCTTCAAAACTTCCGGTACAGTTTTGTCACTAACCCTATTGTGCTGTACGTCAAGCTATCTTAGCTACCAGGTAGTCAACCCCTGTCAATGTGATGAGGGTTGAAAAGTCGACAGCAATACCTGCTCTAAAGGGCTGCCTGTAAGAGTTTTATTTAATACCCCGTGTACCGTCTTTCCAGAGGCCAATTTAATTTGACATCATCTACCTTTAAAGTAATTAATGAAATTGTTTATCAACAATCATTAGATGTGAGTGTTGTTATGAGTGTTTCTTTTTACCGAACTACGGAAGGATAATCATTTTAAAGCGTTTGTATTTATGCTCTTTGGTACGCTCTACAGCCCAAACGTATTGACGGATTTCAACATGATGAGGTGTCATTGAATTCCATTGTAGGAATGATTTGAGATCACTTTATAATATTTTTTTGCACTATAACTCCGCATTTATACCAATCGGTTCTTTTTGTTTTCTATAAATTATTACTTAAGGAATTTTTTATTGGTATTAGTTAACGATTTTTCCGATAGTTGGCGCTGTCAGTCTCACTATATTAACTAAAGTTACTAACTAAGTGTAGTCGTAGCTTGAGACTTATGCTTACTTTCAAACTGAAAGTGTCATCTGTGTTTGAAGTTTAGTTCCAAATCATAAGTGGGGAAAATTAGAAATGGAGAATTAGCATTACTTAGCTCACATTCGTTTTGCGCCTATAGGTAATAGTATGATGCGCTTATAGCTCTGTGGCGTATGTGATCGATTGGGCTTATGAACTTGGGGTAAGGTCGGAATGATACACGTAGTTAAGAGTGTTGCTTCAAGCCTTAAAGATGAGTAAAATATATTCTCATAGTGGGAAAAAGAATGGATGAACGCTAATAGCAAATTTATTTTAGTTCGCCTGTGCCTCAAAAAACTCAAAAAATTGGCAAATAAAATAGTCTGATTGGGTTGTTTTCGGGTCATTACTCTGAGCGGGCTTAAAATATATTTGCTTTATTGTATAATATTATTATCATTGCCTCCATCAACGCTACTGCAACTTTTTCACTTAACTAATGAAACATTCTCAATCAGATATTCAAGCTACTCTTTAAAGTCCCTAAATATGAATACAAAACAGAGAACTCCTACATAATCAACAGAAGACAAAGAGAAAAGAAAATCATCCAATTTTTATTTGCTAATTCAGTACTCGCGCCATTTTTAATCCCATTCTTTGCGAGTTATCCAGATGGTTTCGGGAGCTTTTCATTACTGCCAAAATAAAAGCTCGACAAAAGCTTCTTATTCAGTGGTTAAGCATTTGAGATAAAGCACATCTTATTATTGGTAAATTGAAGCAAGCCTTCAGGCGTAAATAGTACCTACATCTGTATTATAAGATTATAGGTCTCATAAAGCTTAGCAAATTAGATTTAGGCGTTCCTAGGTCCTTTTAAGTCTAAAACCATTTTACCTTGCTCCTACGTAATTATGAAGAAAATAGTAAATAAATTCTGTTTTACGTAAAAGGAAGAATGAAGGAATTAAAGAAAATATGATTTTCCTTTTATCTTGACTTACAAGTTACAAGTCTTCCGCAATTCCTTAGATTATATTAGCGTTGATATTTAATGGTATTAATATAAATAATTAATTCATTTTGTAATTATTGTAAGGCTTTCTGTATCATGCCATGGACAACACAAGTATATAGATCAAGTAACTCACACTCACACACACACAGATCGAGAACTGAAATTTAAATTCATCATTTGAATATCGAACCTAGCACTCATTTAACGGCAGTCCGCCATGGCATCCAATGCGCCATTAAGGTCGTATTAAATTGAGGACACGGTTCTTGGTCGAAATTTGACCAAACCTCGTTACAACCATGGCACTCATGACACAAGGAATCCCAGTGTAAATCCTACTAATCCTACTAATATTATAAATGTGAACGTTTGTAAAGATATTTGGATATTTGGATATTAAATTTGTACGCTCTAATCGTTGAACAGATTAAGCTGAAACTTGGCGCACAGATAGTTTGCATCTCGGAATAGGATATAGGTTAGATTTTATCCTGATTATAGGTTCCCTTGGGATACATACAATATTTTTTCTTACTACTTTTCCGCGGGTCAAGCCGCGGGCGTTGTCTAGAATTATTATAAAAAATACCCAAACCACTGGTGGCGATTACGAATTAGTTTGACAATAA
>LGAG01000761.1:404720-416895 GCA_001278395.1 Lerema accius
CTACCCCCGTTTCGTAAAGGTGCTTTAATTTGGAGGAGAAGAAAGGGGAAATAAACTCCCCCGCACATCTTTTTAAAAAAAGGAATAACAGTACAATCATTTTAATTATTACATACCGTAACCTCAAACCTCCAATTACATTATAATTGATCACTTTCGTGAGCCCTCATTTTTTGTCACCTTAACGTAGACCCCCGTCGAGCCTGCCGTGAACACCTAAGGGTCTACTTTGACTACTTTGAGAATCACTGATCTAGTTGAAATTTGAGGCATAATTCGTTCCCAAGTTTCTATTCAACATCACTTTGGGCCAGAAATGCTCGCAGATATTTTGCTCAACAAATTAGTTTGACAATTCTGCCGGGACATACTGTCAGCTTTCTAGATACAACGTCCAATTTAGGATATTTACATATTCTTTTTTTTTTGTCGAACTGAGTGACTTTGCCTTTATTGAGGCAATAAGAAAATTGATAATGGACATTTTTTTAAATTAGATTTAGTATTATAGTTTACGTAAAATATAAATTACCTAATAATCTAGCAGGCTGCATTCTTACTTATAATATAATGAAGACCAAGTAATAATACTCCTTACAAAGGTAAAAAAATATTTAGTTTTTATTCTTTCGTAAAGTTTATTTTAAAAACAGTACACTTATTTTTTTTTTCGTTTCTATATTTTGGAGCTACATACACCAATTTTTACCCTCGACTAATCCAGTAACTCAAAATGTCTCCTCAATAATAAATAAAAGGATCGTGAAGTAGTGACAAAGATTCATTTTAACATTTAAAAAATATTTAGATGTTGATTAATATTTTATGTTAATAACATCTTGTCTATTAATGAAATTAATTTCTGCTATTAAAGAACATTTAATCGTTAATTAATAAATTCATAGATAAATAAAAATTTGCATAATTTTTAGTTATATAAAATAGTCGTTCATACGTTACGCGACAGTTACGTATTAAACACTTTCAATAATGCCAAAAATTACAAAATATGCAACAACTATAAAACTCCTAACGCTATCACATCACAGAACATTCATTTACGACAACAACGAATTAACCACATTTTGAATCACTTTAGTTCTAAACTGAATCACTAACTTTCACTTTACGTAACTGACACACGTTTGGCATTCGATATTCGAATAAGTTTAACTGCGCCCGCGATGATAAACACGACAGTATACAGCCGATATTTTTTTTTACGTCATACATTTTGAGTCTGTGGCTGTAATTATCTTGGCTGTTAGTGTGTGTGTGTGTGTATGTGTGTGTTATTTGTTTTGATACATAGTTGTTGGTGGTTTTGCGCCGGTAAAAGTAGTGGGAGCACCGTGTGTCGCCGCGCCCGTGACAGTGACCAAGAAACTTCGCGAAGAACGAACTCCTTTATCGTGCCTCTAGTGAAGAAGTGAATGTTTATTTCGTTAAATTTTTGGTTTTTGTGCAAGTGAGCAACGTGGGTGCATTGACCGCAACAGGAATTGGGTGCGATTTCACCTTCCATTGGATTATTTTGAGAGAATGGATGCGGATAGAGTTCTAATTGTGTAAGTGGATTATTCCTTCTTTAATTGGATGAACATGGATTGGTTTTAGTTGTGGATTAAACAACTTTGTTGTGGATAAAAATAGCTGCAGAAATGTTAATTGATTCGATAGTTGATTCGATTATATTTACCTAGTCATGAATGTAACCTACTTATTCAATCATGTGTACAACTTTTGTTGGTAATATTAACATAATTTTCCCTTTCAATGTGTACTGTTATTTAATTTCATTCAAAATGTGTATTCGGGAATGTTTTAAGTGCTCAAATCGATTCGCGTCTGCCTTTCGAATTGGAGAAAGTCTTAATTTCAATTTCATTATTTTTCAAGGTACCTAACACTTGACAAGGCAGTCAATATACCTGGTAAATGGTCAGTTATATCCATATCAGTAATCAGTAATATTGAAGGTATTGTTGATGAAGGATGTTGTAAGAAAGGAGAGAGAAAGTAGTTGTTAGTATAAAAAAATCTCAACTACAAAATATTTGGGGGAAGGAGAAAATATACAGCTAAGTCACTCCCATAATGGACGCAAATTGAATGACACCTGTAACCTGTCAAGCCACGCGCTGTAGAGGGTTCCAAAATAGACATAATTATGTACGTAGAAACTCTCGACAAACATAATACTCCTTCACCTATAGTCGGGTAAATAGAAAGCAGACTCAAGTCCCTAGAATACACTTTGGGATACATCAAGATTTTTCTGTTATGTCCGGGTTGATGTCTGTGGATTTAGGTTGTGACCCTACGCGAATAAAATACTAGTTTAGGTCTAAACAGGTCCTAACTTTGGACTTAATACTGGACTCAGAATTTAATTAGGTTAACAACACCGACCCAAAAAAAGAATGGCAAAATGGTAAAAAAGTGACGCACAAAAATCTGTCGCTCTCTCGCCGTATACTACTAAGCGGTGGGCTTCTTACGGTCGAAGTGCTATACATTAACGTTCGTCACTTTTCGGCTCGATGGCTCCGTCTATACTTTTCTATGCGTCTATGGTTAGCAAATTAATTTATAATAACTCTAGAAAACCGAGCAAATGTTGTTCTGCCCCGTATTTTCTCTCTTATAGTTCGGTCAATTCCTTAATTCTCCACATCAGGTAATCCTGACCTTAAATTTTATAATTCATCAGCCACCTAAATTAGGCATTAAAGCCTGTAACATAGGTAGCTGAACTCTTCCAAGATGACATTAGGTATGTGTACTATGTATGGTACATTTTCATATACTATTAGTAAATACTCATCATATCGGACAACTTTTACTATGACAGCGTTCCTATAACTAATGGTTTGCCTGCAGCTCCAAACTCGTTCTCACTAAAATACCACACAATTTTGTTATTGAAATCAGTCCAGTCCTTTAGGAGTTTAGTGACAATCACACGCTGTGTTTTTATATATTAAAATGTATCAGACACGTGTGATATAGGACCGGCCTACTAAAGGGGCAGGTTACCAGTCATTTCGACCACATACCACATCGGCTGCCTATAGTTAGCTAGCCCTGCCCGCGATGTTGTTCACGCGCGGTTTTGAACAGTACTTACATATTACAACATTACTATGTTTTATAATTCTAAAATAAGAGCCTATGTTACTCCTTATTACATCAGCTATCTACCAGTGAAAGTTTCGTCAAAATCAGTTCAGCCAATCCAGAGATAAACCGGAAGCGCGGTTCTAAATAGTGCTGGCATATTTAACATTACTATGTTTTATATAATACTAAATTAATAGCCTAAGTTACTCCTCATTACATCAGCTATCATCTACCAGTGAAAGTCTCGTCAAAATCAGTTCAGCCAATCCAGAGATAAACCGGAACAAACATACGGAGAAAAATTGTAAAAAATTTTGCTTGTGTATGTACTCGTACTGTGTATATACTAGTCGATTGTAATAACTATTAGTTACCCCGTTATTATTTCTCTGCTGTATATTAAAGAGTTTTTTATTCTATTCTATGCAGGATTTAGTACAAATCGGTTATTTTAGTATTACAAACAGACAGTACAATTTTATTTTATTGTATAGAAGTATAAATTATCGGTGAAGCCGGTTTTGCTAGACGAGAAACCGCCATCAGGTACTCTCGGAGTTTACTGACACCTTTAAGTCTATTCCTGCAGACCTCTTAGCCACATATATTATGTCATGGTGTGCCAATGTAGCTATGTAGCTATACCTCGTTTTTTTCGTCGTGATATAAAAGGTAAACAATCTTACACTGTCTTTTTATTGTAATTATCGATTTAAAAATAAGACAGACACAAATTTAAAAAAAGTAAAGAATAAACAATAATTTAATGTTAAAATAAATTTCTGTATACTTCTAAATATTTTTTAAAAGTAATTAAATAAATAAAAGTTGTGCCAAGATTGTTTACCTTTTATATCACGACGAAAAAAACGAGGTATACGTAAAGTTCAATGTACAGAGTTATTTAGTCTAGTGCAACTCCACAAAGGGTGTGCGTGATCGCTATTTGCTGTGCCTCAGAAAATTTAAGCCCTGTCAACGATTAAGTAGGTACCTATTATAGTCCGAATTTTGACTGCCTGTCGATTAAACAAAATAAGCTTGTATTTTAACGTTTTGTTAGCGGAAGTTATCCTAATATCTGTGGCTTAATTTCACTTTTTAAAGTAACGCCTTGAAAAATTCAAAGACCTACAGAAAAGGTACCAAAACATAGGTTAAAATCAATTGAAATTTTGGACAATGAAGTAATCTAATTTTGATATCTAATCCTACTAGGTATTATCGAAATAGGGCCTGGGAAAACTTTGTGAAACCTTAATTGACAACCAAAAGACTTTCCTGTTACAAATTGTCAAACCACAAATCGATTTTGAATTGGGCTATGGGAAATTATTTATTCATCAGAAATTGCATAGAGAGATTTGCACTGCGAATTTCCGTTCTAGGGAAAAATCCGTTGAAATTAGGTACTTCTTTTTTTTTAATATTAAAGTTTTTGCCTGTTTATTAAGATCGAGAAAAAAATTGCTTAAAATTTAAATGTGTTGTATGGGAGCCCTCTTAATATTTTTAGTATTTGTTGTTATAGCGGCAACGGACATACATAATTTGCGAAAATGTTAGCTTCCTAGCTATCACCGTTTATGAGATACAACCTGGTGACAGACAGACAGACAGCGGAGGCTTATTAATAGGGTTCCGTTTTTACCTTTTAGGTACGAAACCCTAAAAACAAAAACCGGTCTACTAAAAATGGGGGAGAGGAAGAAATAACAAAGCCTCTATTACTCCCATAATAGATTAAAAAAACCAATTACTCCTCAAGTATTGAAATTCGTGAAACCGTTCAGGGTGAAAAGCATGCCAGATAAATGGACTTTCATACAATACATACCCTCCTAGTATTTTCAGGTAATAACGTAATAAAAGTCTTAAAGAAGAAAAGTTTTGATAAAAGAAAAAATGATAAGCCTAAAAAATTGGGGCACAATTCGATAACACTCGTCGCGTATAATATACCTACATGTTGCTAAAAGTTCCCAATTATTTGTGATTATACGGTCCACAGGATTGGTCCCTTGGGAAAGGATCTAGATTATTGTCTGAAATAAGACATGGTCCAATAACGTCGTGTTCAATGATTTTGTTATGAATGAGATTTAAGCGAATACGAGAGTAAAATTTTGTGAAAAGGTTTTCCGAAAGTATAAAATTTTGTGTTTTTTTTTTTGTTCTAACCAGTTTTGGATGGTCTAATTTGATGTTAAAAAGCATTCAACTTACTTATTATCGACGCCTTGATATATTTATGAAAAAAAATCGTTTTACGTTACTTATAAGAAAAACTTTTATCATCGTTTTTCCGAAATAGAAAAAATATTAATATAAGAATCAATAGTAAAAAAAATTAAGAGGTTACTTACCAAAAGTTAAAATTTCAACGACTTAAATTACATACAAATCACAAAATACATTTCACATCATACAATAAAATTCAATACCTGATAATGAATTGATCAGCATGACAATTTCTAATGTCTTGATAAACAATTCCTACTAGAAAATATTATTGAAAACATTGTCAAGAGACATACTAATTGTTATCTACGAAGATTAAGCTAGATACATGCATTTATCCAATGTAATGCACAGATATCAGTATTCATAACGTGTCACAGAATACATTAGGTATGATAATCTTGAACGTGACAGCAATTTAATTCCTGAATAGGTAATATTTTCACTGTGTCATGTGATTTTACAGATTTCTTAGGCTTTGCGCAGCTTGGCTATGAATTTGAATCGTACGTAGTCGTATGATCGTGACCGTACGAAGTCAATGTGCACATAGGATCTGGGTTTCACTACTGTCCATGTGAAGGTGAAAACTTATTCACTGCTCGTTATTTTTGACGTGAATACGCCTTTAAAATTGCTAACATACAAGGGCAACCGTAAAAATCTAATGATAACAAAATCGGGGAATACAGTTTGGCGTTGTAGTTTTGAATCTATTGTTTGCATCAAAAATTAAATAATAGCATTGGATAGATAAAGGATCAAAGCATTAATTACAAAATGCGAGAACACTGAAACATCGCGCGCGGTGAAGGGGGAAGCGCCGCCGCCATACTGAGGTTATTTTAAGTACTATTTTATTAGAGAAAATTAAACTGTAACATAAACGTATTTTTACGTACAACACACAGCCGTGTCCATGACACAGCTATACCCAATTTTTTTTATACAATAGTTCTTCTAATAACTAAATTGACAAAGCACGTAGTTATTGCTAATACTTGCAATCTATTCGGAATCATTCGTGCTTGTTCGTACGTATGTGCACGGTTAAAATTCGTAAGAAAACGCATACAGTGTGGAACTTTTCTTTACCCTTATTCTTACTTGTGGATGAGAATCACGTGATTTTTGATACGAAGAATAAAAGGAATGAAAAATTCCAAGTTCACAGCGAGTGGAATTCTCTCATATTCACATTTTTATTTAAAACTTTTTAACTTATCTTGACAACTTTGAAGGAACAAAGTCGTTTTAGTGCATGTCGATGTTCCTTGGAAATCTTTTGGAAATTTGAGGCCTTGTTGGAGAAACAATTTATAATTTGAACCTTATATCTGTCTGCGTCGATCTAATAAATCGTAGATTCTTTAATTTTAACACAAAATAATACTAGCATTTACTTTTTATAGATATAAAACTAAAGTTTGTCAAACATTCGGGGCTCCTCTGAGGTCAGGGGCCCTGGGCTAGCCCTAGACCCTAGGGCCCCACGTAAAGACAGTAAAGACGAAACTTAAGAAATAAAAATAGTTTTCATTTTCCTATCCTCCTGTCCTCCCCAGCAGACTGAAGACTTTTGAAGATTAGTTCCTCTTTTAAGGATCAACTCTTCCCTTACCCCTTCCTTGCCCCCTACCATTCCCTTACCCCCTACCCTCACTTCAGCATCAGCTGGCCCATAATTATAGTCATTAACAACATCCCAAACTTTAACTCATTTGCCAGCGAACAGTGAAAAGTAAAACAAAATCCAATAAACCACGAGAGGTCATTGGGCTAGCACCGTTGTCGTAAACATTTTTCTCCGTTCAATCGTTGCCGTCACGTATGCCTTCATAAGTGGCTTGAACTTTCTACTGGGGAAATTACAGGCGTGTTCCAATCTTTGGCGAAGGTTGCGACCGGTTCTTATGTCCTTGGCACGACTATCTCCCACCTCGATCGTTTATCTTATTCGGCACATTTAGGAAAGTATAAAGCATTTTGACTTTTGACTGTCATAATTAAAATATCTTAAGATACAAAAGTTTGAAACGCTCAAAGTAGCTAATCGTAGGATTAATTTTTGAACAAGTTAGAGTTTACTCCGTATTTATTCTGTGTTTATTAATACTGTAATATTATTAAGCCTGATAAGACATTGATTAAAGTTGAATCATGTTTATTATTAAGGAAGTCAGAGTTTAACAGTCTTACACAGAATCGTAGATAAAATCAGAAAGAGGCTATATTTGTAATTTGACTTAAACTTTTTTCACTTCTTTGTTTTGTGTTTTTTTTAATTACTGAAGTAAAACGCGACAACGACCAAATAATCCTAATATAAAGTTAGTTATATTATTTAAGTACTTCTAACTAATCAAAATAGTTTTCTTTCCGTTTACACTACAAGTAACTTTTTTTACTACGGACTGCGTTTGGCTTGCAAGTGAAAGTTATTTCATTCTAGTTCAACCAATCGTTAAATAGTTTTGCATAATAACATAAAACATTCATTTTTATTATTTTTTTAGTTTTAATATTACACTCTAATAATATTATGATTTTATTGGATTATTATAAATATATATAATATTACCAAATGTTGCGTAAAAGAGTAATCCAATTAATTAACGTAATAAACATTTCTTTGTTAATTCTGATATAAAAACATTTTGCAATTTTTGACATAATATTATAGATATTATATAATAGATTGTATAACACTTATCAATTTTGTAACTATTACAAGCATTCTTAGATTATTAAAATTCATATCTATAGGAAAGTATAAAAGAAAGTAATTATAATTAATAATAAAATCATTTACTTTCTTTTTATGCATAATGAAATATAATTTCCATTATAATTTTAGTTTAAAGTTTCAATTACCCTGAATTAACCTCCCATTTTTCTTCGACTACAGGTCATTATTGTATTCTTCTCCATAATGTAAATAACAAAGGCATAATTATATTTAGTACTCCTCCAATTTTTAGCAGTCGTGTTTTGTTTTTGTATAATTAATTTCTAGTTGATTATATTATATCTCTAAATAAAGTGTGCCTTGAACTTAAGGATAGATAAATTTTACTTAATTATTTAAAGTACAGTATATTTGTACAGTTTTTTTTTTATTTAAAACTTAATTAAATAACATTTGTATAGACACAAATGCGGATTTAATGCTAAAAGCATTATTCCTATTCAACCTTCGGGCAGTCAGAGCACTATGAATAGACGGCATTCGACATTTTATACCTATAACAACAGATATGTATAAATTAGATAATTTTCGAAACTATTTAGCCAATTTTCTAAATACATATATCAGTTATAGTAAACTACTCTAACTCTAAACAAAGTCTGTTATGTATGAAAACCAATCTTCTTCTTCTTAATATATTAAAAGTTGGGAGGGCTCTGTTTATCTTTGTGTTTGAAAGAGCATCACGTAAAAACGGCTGATTTGATAGAACAAAACATAAAATACATTAATAATCCTTCACTCAGGGCATTATTTAGGCTTTATTTTATTTAAATCAGTCCACTCTATCAAAAGTTATTAAGAAGTTTGTATAGGATTTCTCTAACTGACGTAACTAACAGATGTGGTCAGTCATATTGAAAAAAGAAGCGAAGTCAAAGTCAAAGTTAGAGGATCACTCAACAACAGAACGTTCAATTTATGTTAACAACATTCACAGGAAACAGTTCAAGAAATTGTTGAAGTCGTAAACTTTGATTTGTGACTTCAATCAACTTATCATGTCAGGGGGGGAAGGAAAGAGGGAAAGAAATGATATAAAGCTTTATTACATTCTTTGATGCTAGAATGAAGACAATAATTTACATGATGCTATGGGTGACCTAAAAACCTAGATGTTGTCCACTAAATAGACCGACCGCCTAAGAATAAGCTTAAAGCGAATAAAAAAGAAATTAGTTTTTTTTTATTTTTTTGTTTCATCGAGATTATATTTGACTCAATAATTATCGCAGTGAATTTTATTTTATTTGATAAAAATCATGTCTGTTATTTTCCTTCTAAATATATAAAAAATATATAATTGTTATATTATATGAATATCCTTGTTATTATAATATTTAACTCATAATAATTTCTATTCTGTCAAAGCATTTATAAGCATATCTCATAATATAATTATTATCAACGATAAAACATTAATTTATTAGTAAAAACTTTATTAAGATCAAGTAAAAAACTATAGTTAAAATGTTATACCTATATATAATAAAATTATAACGTTATATTCGTTTGAACCTCACAGTAGGCTAAATCCTTTACTCTAAATAGATAACAAAATAGAGAATGAAGCGAAACGTATTCCGGATTTGTTATATAACATTTTTATATTCAATTTAGTATTATTCATAACTTCCTGTGAATGCTGTTTGTATAATAAAATAATGATAAAACAAGAGAGTATAATAATTTCTTTTCATCGATTTTTACATAACGTAGCATTTTATATTTGTGATGACAAAACTAATAAAATTATACAATTCCCAAAATGTATATTTACATAATCCAAATATATAATTATGTTAAAACAAATATTATAAATTCTAAAGTACCATTTTACGGCCAAACTACTGGGCTGATTGTAATGATTTTTGTTCTGGAGATAGTTTAAATCCTCAGCAAGGACATAGGCTATATATTTTTTAAATGTATTATAGAGGAAAGAAATTTCAATTGCAATTTATATGTCGCTTAAAACAACACCATTACGATGTAAACTGACATTCTGTGAGTATCGATTCATTTTCTAAATTAAATGTATTTCTAAGACGTATACATAAAATATAGCTTTGTGCTCTTCTGCATATAAACTAAGTATACTAAATCCCAAGCTCGTACGTGTCTTTATCATTCTTAAAACGGTACCAAAATCGAACCCTTACATTAATCTACAGAAAAAAGTAGCAAATTATTTATACCACTACAAAGGCAGGGTTAAAAAACTAAGCAACGACGGGTTAGTTTACGATAAACATCAACGCACAAAGGTTTTGCTATTTTGTTTTTTTTTTCAACAAAAATTTACAAATAAAGGTCAGGTCAAGGTCCGGTAGAAAATCCTTTAATCGCAAATTCTCCGAACTTTCTTAGCTAACGATGCGTAAAAAGCTTTCGGGGGTAATTTACCGGAAGTAGGGGTAATATTATGTCCGTTTAATACTTAATACATAGTAATATTATTGAGTAAGTACACTTATGGTACAGTGATTAACACTATAAAGCATGAGGGCCGTTAGTCCCATTTGATAATGTAAAATTACGGCTCGACTTATAAGGCTCGATCCATAACTGTCCTACTGCAGGGCTCGGGTCTCCTCTCAGTGTGAGGGGTACAGGCCATAGTCCACCACACTGGCCTAGTGCGGATTGGCAGACTTCAGACACTTTTGAGAACTTTATGGAGAACTCTCAGGTGTGCAAGTTTTCTCACGACAAACGTCATGTAAAACTAAAAATCCGACCGCTAAAAAAATAAGAAGTTATTTAAAGACAATAGCCTGTTTCATACTCACTATTAAAACGTATAGAATGACAACCCATGTTGAAATCTGTCAAACCATTTAAGACGTAGAATATACCAAAGAAATTGACAAACATACATACGCTGGAAAAACATTACCCTCCTAATGCAGTCGGGTACAATAGCAAAGGGTGGAACAAACTTATTTTATAGTACCTAACAAAGTCGATGTCGCAATTTTTTTTGTACATTTTCCTGTTGATATCCTCTATCGGAAATGGTGGCTATGACATGATATGTGGGGGTTCCTCACGACATTTTCTTTTGAGCTTCAATAAATCTTTGGAGGATAACACATGGAGCAAACATTTTTTGGTTTTTAGTGTTTTTTATCTATACCTACCTCGTTTTTTTCGTCGCGATTTAAAAAGTAAACAATCTTGGCACTACTTTTATTTATTTCATTAATTTAAAAAATATTTACAGAAATTTGTTTTAACATTAAATTATTGTTTATTCTTTCATTTTTTTTAATTTGTGTCTGTCTTATTTTTAAATCGATAATTACAATAAAAAGACACTGTAAGATTGTTTACTTTTTAAATCACGACGAAAAAAACGAGGTATAGATATGTAAAAAAGTTGTAGAACACATGTTGTTCGGATTGATGTCGAGAAACTACGCTTTTTTAATTCCGAAGACAGAGTCTATAACTTTATTGTTCTGTGAACTGGCGTTACTAATCGCATTTTTTATTCCTTACATTGGGAAGTATCAAATTCAAATCATTTATTTCGTCTTAGGAACTAATAGCTCACTAAGGAACGTC
The DNA here is from genome assembly GCA_001278395.1 of Lerema accius. Taxonomy (NCBI): domain Eukaryota; kingdom Metazoa; phylum Arthropoda; class Insecta; order Lepidoptera; family Hesperiidae; genus Lerema; species Lerema accius. Next base: position 416,404 of record LGAG01000761.1, read on the forward strand.
TTAATTCAAAATATGAAAAACATAAAATGAAATTAAAAACAAAACAACATCGTTACAATAAAACTTGATAGTCTTGATAGACAAAACCTATTCATCATCATCTTCATCATCACGACCCATAACTATAGGTACCATAATTTTGTAACCATATTTCTTTCCTTGTAATATTTTATCAGTATTTATTCTCTAATGAGCTATATAAATAATGTCCGCGTGTTCGTAATAACAAATCATCGTAGCAAGGTGAAAGGTGCTCGGACGACGGAATGTGAATGAAAGTGGAGGAAAAAAGACGTATAACTCGATGAAGAATTCTTTAAAAATTACTTGATACTTTATTTGTTAACCTATGGTTTGGGTGTTCGTCTCCCAAACTATGTCCTGAGTTCGAGTCTTGTACGCACCATATTTAGCCGACTGCGCCAGATGGCGGGTTATGTTTTATAACGATATTTTATCTTGTAAAATGTTATGATGCGTTACATAGGGGGG
>LGAG01000761.1:416906-428843 GCA_001278395.1 Lerema accius
GGGGGGGATTGAACATCGCGTTACGTAACATTGTTTTTTTTGTTCCAATAAAATCTAGGGAACATAATTATTAACTAAATGATTTGATAGCTTCAATATCACAGATGCTTTTCACAAAAACTCCTCTGAAATTGAATGTTCTTGTTTCAAAAATAAGACAAGTTAAAAAAACGGATTATACAGTAGCTTTTCGAAAAAGCAATACATTCAAGAATATAGGCAATAAAAACGTTCTATCAGTTTAAAAGCCACTTATGCTACATACTCGTACAACAAACAACAATAAACATGATAATAGAAACCATACTTTGTTTAGTAAACTCTGTGACCTGGGACTAAGGTTTAAAATAGCTTGTAGATTAGTTACCTTAACAAAGCTATTGTACAAGTCGTAAAACCTATTTGTCTAAACAAAGGCACTAAAAGGTGCAATGGTATTTCCGTGTACAATGTAAATTATGCGGTATGGTAAGATAATAAAGACACTTTTCGTATAATTATGCTATGTTATATAAATACTTTTGGACAATCTGTGTGGTCTTTTGACCATAACTGAGTACCTATGTCAAATAAAAATCTATAAATTCTATTATCTCTGCTGACAAACATCAATGCCAATATCAACCCCTCCTCAAAATTGCCCCTTCTAAATACCCCTTTCAGATGCCCCCTCTTTTCCCCTTTCTTGAAGTGCTAATGCCCCTTTTTACATCCTTAGAAACCAACTTCCCGTTGTCCGATTGCACTGACAATTTGTAACCAGGAAATTGGTTTTTAGTGAGTCAGATATTTATTTTTGTTGAGAAATTGGTTTCAGGAGGGTCAGATAATTATGCTCGTGACTGTACTTGAGTAGGTACATACCTCCTTAAAATGCTCTACTTTTAATGCCCCATCTCAATGCCCCTTTCTACAAGCCCCCTTTCCATTAATAACTCTTAAGCCGTCTATTCAATTTGTAATTAGAACATTGTAACAACGAAATCAATTTATAAGGTTAAAAATCGATTTAGAATCATTTTTATTTCAACCAGCCACTAGGCAACAATTTTAGAATGTTTCTTTAGAAAGTTTTTGATGTGATTTATAGATGAAACCTGTTTTGATTCACCACTTGTTAACTGAAGATATTTGATAACGAGGTCAAAACACTCATTAATAATTCAATTCTAGAATTCTATCAAACTAGAGGACATACTAATTGGTCAAAGTTCGACCATAACTTATAATGTCTGGATTAAGATCGATTAGTATTAGTATTATGATGACATCTAGGGAAACATAGAATAATAATTCATTTCGAGGAAATTCTGTGGATATAAAATTACCGATTTATTTTTTTAATTTCTAGTATTTATAGCGCATAAATTATGCATTATAATTTGTTTGTTCACTTCTTCACCATTACTTTAAGTATGCCAAATCTTAAGCTCGTACCTACGGCTACTTGTTCTCTTTATTCGTAAATAGTTATAAAAAATTAAAAGTCAAAAGATTAACAATACGACTATAACTTGTTGCTAGAGGGTTAATGCAATGTAAATCCTACTAATATTATAAATGTAAAAGTTTGTAAAGGTATTTGGATGTTTGTAAGCCCTTCTCGCTCTAACCGTTCAACGGAATAAGATGAAACTTGCCACACAGATAGTTTGCATCCAGGAATAATTCTTCCCAGATCATACGTTAATTTACTATTAAGGTCCATGCTACCCATAATATAGCGTAGCTGCCATTAAACAAAAGCTAGCATTTACAAAAGCTCGTACTCACAAAAGCTTCAGTCTTACGAATTTTCGTAAATACAAAGTAGGAATTATTCAAATAACTCTTGACCTGATTGTGCAGGGCTCCTCAATCAAGGAACAGAAGTGGGTCGCTTTGAAATTACTGTGAATCGCTAGATGATTTGAGATCTCGTAGAATCAAAGCGGCCCTTTCAATAATATCTACCAGTTATTATTATTTTCATTACCTTTGTATTACAAGTACCTATTTTTTATTATTGTAAAACGTTTTACCTTTTTTTCTTCCCGTTCGACACTAGCTTACTTAGGCTTAAGTATTTGTTTTTCATAAAGCCGATGATAATAGTTTTTGTCTATCGAAACTTCAGGAAGATTTATTGTAACATTTTTTATCTTTTTTAATTAATGTTATTCATTTTTTAGTTATGACTTTTTACACTTAGAAATTCTAGTTGCAGCAGTTTTAATTTTTACGTTGATAATGTACAATATTGTAATACAACTTCAATTTGCAACAAATCTTGAGCGCACCCAATAATGCCCGGTATATGTATGTGGAACACTTGATAGGCTGTTTCCACGTCGATGCCTTCATTGCTAAGTTTGACTAACAGCTAGCAACGAGCAAGCGATGTAAAATAACTTTCGAAATCCAGTTTTCAAATGTAAATTATTTATTTCGTCTAAGAAACTATCAGAGCACTTATCGAAAGTCAAGACTGCAAATTGAATAATAATAATACAAGTTTTCGCAATATTTTTTATTGTTGCTCCTCTTATTGTTGTTTTTTATTGTTGGTCTAGTAGTTCCTGAGATTAGCGCGTTCAAACAAACAAACTCTTCAGCGTTATATTATTAGTATAGATTGCAGTGTAAAATAAATAACATCATTATTTATTCTAAATTTTATTTATGGACATTGCACCTACACAAAATCTAAACTCAAATTATATTTATAAATAATATTTCTAAATTTAAATATCAAAAATATCATAATGACTACCATCATGTTCCGCAGATTTGCTACACCAAATTCGTTGGGAAAACAGGGCAAAATTCGTATAGTGTTGTGGATTATTATAGTTAGATAATCGTTAAACTGTGGGTGTATGACAACAGCTTTGTTTAATGATGTGTGAAAATTGCTTCAAAGCCGTTAAATTGTACCTATATTACATACTTTCTGATCACAAAACGGTCATCTTTGTATATAAAACATAATACGGGTAATAAAGAGCACATTTATATAAAACGAGACGACGCTCGCGGTAAAGTAGTTAAAAAATATATTGGAGTTATCCCTCGGGAACGTATAATCAGGATAAAATCTATTCTATGTCCTATTCCTGGATGCAAACTATCTGTGTGCCAAGTTTCAGTTTAATCCGTTCAACGGTTAGAGCGTGAAGGAGTTACAAACATCCAAATATCCAAACATCTTTACAATCTTTCACATTTTTTTTATTAGTAGGATCCACATGGTTGGATTTCTTTTTTAAATATAAACTCTTGTAATATTAAAGTTTAAAATTCCGTAGAAAAATTTGTACCCTTATAGTTTCGTCATGTCTGTTCGTTCGTCCCTTCATCTCCCTTCTCGTACATATTTCCACTGGTTGTTAGGTTTAGTAGTAGGTAGTGCTGCGGAAGAATTTGGATTCCCGCGGCCCCACGCGCACGTGCGATGAGACACCAGGGTGGTTTGAGCCGGTAAGAGTCCGGCACGCCCCTCCGCCTTTCCTCAGGCGGAGGTAGTCCATGAGGATTTCCCCCGTTAAAAAAAAAGTAGTAGGTAGTAGTTAGGCATTCGCTTGTCGCCTAACTACTTCGGTGGAACACCTCTCCCAGTCATTACATACATACTTCGTATAGATACACACATACACCGTAAGTGATTTTTTCCACATTAAATTCCCATTACATACAGATGTCAACTCTCTCGATCAGATATAAATAAGAGAATTTTGCATTGTAATGTCACTGCCACGACTAGATTACATATTTACATGTATAATTATGTTGCATTTTCATTACTCACACACTTAATCTACGCCCGAGATGTATATTTATAGACCATTTTTTTTACAAACGATTTTTTTAACTTGTCTTAGGTACTTAGTTTTACGTAAACCTTGTAACGGAAATCATACAACATGTTATTCACGGTTTTCTAGTCGTTTAAGTGATTTCATCACATCAAAATGAGTAGAATTACATATTGAATATTCACAAAACCAATGAAAATTAATGTTTTTGTTTGTAAAACATAAAATTAAAAAGGTCAAAAGTTTTAGAAAATTTTAACATCCTTACAATTAAATAAAATTTAAGTGTCTGTTTGTAATATTAAAATAACCGCTTTTTACTTAATACATACATACGTATTATAAACGGTACACATACCAAAATAACATTTTTTTTTACTTTTTGCCTGTCTGTCTGTCTGTTTTATCCGGCTAATCTCTGAAACGTCTGGACCGATTTTGACGGGACCTTCACTAGCAGATAGCTGAAGTAATAGGAAGTAACTTGGCTACTTTTTTAAATTTCATTTCAGCATAAGTTTCCCGAACCGAAGCGAGGACGGATCCACTAGTCTATAACTAAAATGAAAGACGTTTCGTGTCAAGATATTAGTACAACCCGCAATTTCTTAGCGAATTCTCAGCTCTGAAAATCCCTTTGAGGTTTCAAACACCGGGAATAAGTATGCGAGAAGGTCCACTTATCAATTAGGGGCTACTTGATGGTGGCTGACACAAATCTTTACATCATTAACGACAAAGCTACATAAAAAGAGTCAAGGACGGTTTTCGCCGGCACGTTCACACTTATGTCTTTAGAGATATATAAATAAACTTTGAAAGGAAGTGTTTTGTATACTAGTATCTTATTAACTTTCTATTTTAAATCCTAGACTACATCTTTAGTTACTCAATTTATCGTAACTAAACTGACTTTAACAAATATGGTGTATTTAAGAGGCACCGAGTTGTAGCACTGTTGTAGAGATACTTCAAGGAACCAGTTAAACTATTGCATTTCAAAACGCTGTCATTGATAATAATAAGTGCCAAAATAATCAACATTTACATTTAAAAGTTAATAGTTGGAATCGGAAGTACTAAACTCAGAAAAACTAAGAAATCCATCGAACTATAACAACAACTGAATTCAGATTTTGATTACTGGCGAAGACGTCATGAATTTTTTAGATTCTGAATTTAAAGTTTCAAACTGACATTAGGGGAGAACAGGGTAGAAAAAGCCAGGAATAAATTGTGCCAACGCTAACATTTCCATAATAGACAAAGACTTACCCCTGGCTCTTTCAACGACAGTCTTCTAACTGTCAATTCAGAATCTGAAAAATTCCGAACGCTTGCACCCGCCCTTGTAATTATTCTTAACAAAAAAAAACCGACTTCAAAAGTAAACTAAAAAGTAAAAATAATAATTTATGATAAACCCAAATTATTCTGTGGATATTCCGTGATTATTACACATCAACAGGGCCGTTCGACAGCCCTGAAAAACACAACATTTTGGTCAATATCTGGAAATCTACCGGAGCGGTTTAATAAAATTAAAATGGGACCAATTTAAACTCTAAAACAGGTAGAGGTATAACATTACCAGTTTGTTCCAAAGCTATAATCAATCCACTACAGTTCTGTTTATCATACGCCCTCTGCATTCGCGTCATGACAACACCTTAATAATACACTCCACGGCATTGAATGAGACGAAATAGAACTTACTAGAGTAAATAGACTACTTACAGCGATGACATGGTGACGAAGAAATTACTGTGATTTATGTGGGTATTAGGACGTATAGGAGTTGTATAGGTATTTGAATTACTAGCCATTCAAATAATAGAAGCGCTTGTAGCTCAGCTTGCGTCGTTTCTAAGTGGCTGTAGAAGTTAAGTATACCTCGTTTTTTTCGTCGTGATATAAAAGGTAAACAATCTTGGCACAACTTTTATTTATTTCATTAATTAAAAAAAATATTTAGAAGTATACAGAAATGTATTTTAACATTAAATTATTGTTTATTCTTTAGTTTTAATTTGTGTCTGTCTTATTTTTAAATCGATAATTACAATAAAAAGACAATGTAAGATTGTTTATCTTTTATATCACGACGAAAAAAACGAGGTATACATACAGCTTAGGTCTGACATTGTATGAGTGACCGCTAGTAGCAAAAAAATCTTGAGCTCTTCTGTGCTGTGGATGGCAAGTTAAGACGCCATGGTCTTTACCATATTGATCGTAGTTTCCTTATTACCTTGGTATCCATGGAAGACAAGAGTTGGTGACAATGCAATCTCATTTGCTATTCCCATTACATTACAAAACCAATTACATAATAATTATGTATGTATGCATGTGTGTGAATGAATGTAAGTGACAGTGGAACTTAATCAGTTTGGGCAGTTCAAATTCTGCGCGTAAACCATACTACGTTCATTCGTTCATTCAAGCAATGTTCTACGGACCGTAAAAAGAATGACTATCACGCCTGCATACAGATAGATACGTGCTAAGAAATCGCGCGGTTTCACTTTTACTGTGTACTAAGAATTGTAATCAACTGTTTATTTTTATGATAATAAGTTATTATTATGTGGCATTACAAAGAGTTCCACTAGGGAGAACCTAGTGGATTTAGGGTTGAAGAAAAGACTTGAGTTTGAATCCTAGGTACGTTAGTGCTAGGGTAGGAAAAAGGCTGGAAAATTTCTATTTTCCTGGAGTTACGTGTCCAGTATACGTGATCTACTTAAATATTACCTTGTGAAGGGTACGAACTAAGGTATCATTTTAAGAATAATGCAGTCACTTACATAAACAAACTTGTTTGACATGCATACTTTACGTTTTTTAAAAGAAGTGCACAAAATAATTATTGTCATAATAATGTAAAATTTATTTTCGAAAACAAAAAGAAATCCACACAGACTCAGATTTTCTCATTATTGCGTTACCATACTTATTTCCTAGATGGCGCTAAGAATAGTTTTCTTTTTAATAGATGGTGCTGTAACCATAAAAACACTTCGATCCTGATCTAAATTATAATCAGTTATGGTCGAGTATTAACCACAAAGTCGGCCATAATATACAGGTATCAATAATATACTGTACGAAGCAGTAATCTTTGAAATAAATAACCAAGAAGACAAAAGACAGAAAGAAATACCATTTTTCAATGTTCAGTTCGAAACGGCTGTAGAAGTTTGTTCTTGCGATATGTTCATAACTTCTTCAAATGGTCTTGGCGCAAGTTATGAAAAAATGGACTTTATGCATACTTTTCGTAATGTCTAAATACGAAAATATTAAAATGGATCAAGCAATAGTACCTTAATACGCACTATTATAAATGATTACGCTTTTTGGAGATTGATATTTAAAATGTTTTTTTTTTTATATTTTTGCTTTTGCTTACATCAATCATTCCAATTTTGAAATATCTTTTTTAAATCTTAATAATATCTTAGACACTCTTAATGACATTATTTCGCGTTTAAAATATTTTTTGAAGGCAGGTAAGATACTAAGGAACAATGTAAGAAGCACCATAGCAGTTAAAAATAAGATTTCCTCTTGAACGCGTCTATAAAAATGCTAATTTAATGTTAGGCAATTTTCTGCAGATGATCTAATAAACCTATGCTGATACTTGTACGGAATTACTTACTGTCACTTGCTGGAGGTACTACTGTTATGGAGATAAAATGAGAAAGACCTGGTTAAGTGGATCAAATCAATTTTGATTGAAGGTTGCCATAGTAACGTAGGCACCTGAAAATCACATAATACTTACTTAAAATACGGTTGGTGGGAACTTTTCCTTAAATATCTTTTATTTTATAGAAATAGATTTTTTTGTGTAGTTTGCAGTGTCACTATCTCCTGCTACCTGTAAACATCGTGTCAAACCTCGAGTAGGATAACTAGTAAGTCAGTTATGTCCTCTTAGTTAAAGGTGTTAATAAGTATATTAGTGATTGTTCATTTATTAAAATACATTTTAACCCAGGTAAGAAATGATAAGCAGATTTATTTTCTTAGCTTTTCATTTGTTTCATTAACATTTTTTGTTTTTTTTATTTCATTTTCAAATTTTTCAAATCTTAGATTCTTAACCCTCGTACCATGTCATTAGCAGTGGAGCCATATTTGTCGGTACCACAAAATCCTTTTCATACCCCAACCTAAAAAGATTTCTTAAGTACTTTGGGGCTTCAAACTTTTCGCATAACCGTATTCAAGTTCCAATTTCTTTATCATTAAAAGATTCCCGAAATGCGCTCTGAGATATAAAAATCAGAGGCGAATAATTTATCGACACAAACATTTTGACATCGTCTTAAGTACTTTTTCAGTTTATCAAACTTGGTAACTTGGCTTTTGGGAATACAACCGCACTATAAATCCATATTTTATAAGTCGACAAAGCCAGCGTACTTCAGCAATTCGTTATTTGTTTTCTCACTCCATTTCATGTTTTGTTTTAAAGCTATTGATTGTTATAACGAAAAATTTCTAAACTTCTTATAACAATACCGGAGGTGTAAATTTTAAATCAAATTTAATATTTAACTTTACCAAGTTTAAATATATTTCAAAGTCTGAACAGCTTGTTTTTCAGTAACATGATTAAAATGTAAATACTAAAATAGAAGAAAGTGTAGGATAGTACTAAAATAATAGACCACCATGTATTGGAAAACGAAACCCTGAAACAAACAAAGATGCGGCAGAACAATAGGAATTAGGTTCACTCACGCGGTAGGTACAATGAGAGGGAATAGCCTCATGTATTTTGGAACAAACTACCTTAACTGACTCGCAGGGATCTCTGACTTACCCTCTATGAATGAATTAAAGCGGAGTTGAATGAGATATGGAACACGTAGATTTTATTTAGCTGTCTTTGTAAAAGTCTAATGATCTAAAGTTTAGAATCTAAACACCGTTAAGGGATCGAATGTAAATCCCACTCCTCTATTTATTTGAGATTGCTTTGAATCGTAGATAGATAAGTTAAAAAATAGAAAGCTGAGTTTTCGCCGTATTGTTTTCAAAGCTGTCTGTGTTTTGAATAATGGAAATTTTATTTTCTGTGACAAAGGTAAAGCTTTCTGAACTTCGATGAAATTTTGGAAAGCCAATTTTATCTTTACCTATGTAACTATTGACTTGATTGTGTTAACATATTGTGCAATTATTATTTGTAACTCTAGGATTTTGTTACTCTTCAACGATTATTTTATTTGAATTAGTTTCAATGAATAAAATGGATGAATGGTACGAATAGCATAAACTTGCATATGACCTTGCTCTTATAACCAAGATTTCTTTCAGCTATTGTAGTCTGGAGTATTCCCTATTGTTACCAAACAAAGCTGGCTCAACGTTTATTTTTTCTTCCACTTAATATAATTAGAGTTTTAGTGAGAAATGAGCCTCAACTACTAGGTAAAGTTTATTTCCTCTGACAAACTACAAATCGAAATCTTTTAATGGCTCAACGTTTATTTTTTCTTTCACTTAATATAATTAGAGTTTTAGTGAGAAATGAGCCTCAACTAGTAGGCAAAGTTTATTTCCTCTGACAAACTACAAATCGAAATCTTTTAATTCTTTTGTTACTTTTTCTTCAAGCGCAATAATCACAAATTTTAAAAACGTATTCGTTAATTTCAGAACTCATACTAAAACTCTCTAATTTCACGCATTATTATTAAATAACCGTAAACTATTATGTCGTATTTTCTAATGACGCTTTTGAAATGTCCCAGTTAAATCAATCACCATCCAAGGGCAACTTTCTCACCTTAATTATGAGGTTAATGATCGATGGTAAAACAGATCCGAATATTTTACGCCGACAAATAAAAATTACTAACTAGTACCTATTGTTCGAGGAACAAAAGTGCCCGATTACTGATGAAGATGTCGGTTAAGGCGTTGTTGAAGACGATAATACGTATTAGTAGGAAACTACTTTCTCTTCAGTAATATATAATGCTTTACTACACCTACGAGGAAAATTGAATAGAATATTATGTTACTTACGTCGACTTACAATGTATAAGGAAACTGACGTGAAAATGAAGTTGAAACTATCTTTAGTTTGACCTAAATTTCTGTTTGGTATTATTAATATAGTTATTTCATCATTTGTTTCTATCATTCTCCTATCTTTACATTAATTTGGTTCTTACATATCTTTCTGATGTAACTTTTTAATCATTTCACTCAATTTAAACTACTCCATATGAAATCATCCATATCAAATCCCACGGCACGCACCTCTAATTTAAAAAGTTATGTGCGTATTAGATACTAATTATCACTTGCTACGGTGAAGGAGAACATCGTGAGGAAACCTTCACGCCTAAAAGTTCTCCATAAACTTCTCAAAGGTGTGTGAAGTCTGCCAATCCACACTAGGCCAGCGTGGTGGACTATGGCCTATACCACACACTGTGAGAGGAGACCTGAGCCCAGCAGTGGGACAGTTACGGGTTGCGATGATATGAAATTGTAATACACCATCATTTTACTTACTAAGGACTGTCTACTGAGTATTTATGCATGAACATGAACAACAAATTCAAGCCAACATTTCATGTTATCAGCTTCAAGTCTGTTTAGCCTTATTTGGCCAATTTTAATTTAACTAAGTAGCAAAATAAGGGGTAAGTACATCAAAATGCGCAGTCAGGCAATAAAGTTACCCTTTTCTGGCAATGACAAGTCCAGAGACAATTCAATATGTTCAAGACCCAGATATTTTCCGTCACGCTCTCTCAGATATTTACAGATGAGTTCGCCTAAATAAATACCTCGAGGTAAATCTTCTAGGGTTCGATTTAATTCAAAATGAGGGTTCTTGGCAAATTTTGCACGCTTGACTTGCATTACGTCGATTTCCACGGGGTATGTCTTTACCAGAATATTTAGGTTTACCATAAAGTTAATAAAAATTTGAAAATATTCGCCTTGGAGTTTTGCTGTCGTCTGAAAGTTTTGTAATGATCTATTTCTCGTTAGTGAACAAGGAGCGTTGATATTTAGTATTTACTTGCAGAACAACATCTACTGGAACAGTAACTAACTAACTCTAAACTAAGAAAATATTTTAAAGTGACAATTTCAATTAAAAAATTTTCATTTTAAATGATGAATGAAGATAAAAACTTACCACAAAATTTAATTAGATATTTTATACGAAACTTCATTCTTAATACATAATAGAGCCCTCAGTGTATGCCTTTTTATATATTTTTTTTCTTTTTGGCTGGTGTATGTATACAACTAATCTATCAGCCATTTCCATAAAAAAAAACTCAGAGTTCGATTAACAATATTGAAGCATAAGTAGTGAAAGTTTGATCAAAACTAATTCCAGTCTACATGTTTGTCAAAAACCTTAGTATTATCAGTAATTTCGTCATATTTTCTGAACTCATATCATGTCAGTCAATTTATTCTACCTACCTGATAATATATGTATGTTCATTAGCTGTGAGGTGAAGAAAATTCTTTTTTATAACGCCATACACTTGCCATATACTAATAGCACCACACTATGATTCTCTGTCTATGTAATCATACAGCAAGGAATGTATCTTCTTTACTCCGTGTATGTATTGACACACACAGAAGATAACACACAGAAATAAAACACGTACGAGTGAAAACAGGAATTAGAACACGTTGGTATTCGTATTTGGTTAGTTTATTGTATATATTTATTTCTTTACTGTTAATATATAACGACATTATAATAAAGTACACTCATTAATACAAAATTACATAATAATTATACATAGCATTTCATTAAATGACGTTTGAATATACAAAGTTAAATAAAAACCAAGCAATTAATTATTAGTTAATTATTCAAATTTTCACTTCGCTAGAAATCGAATCCAGGATCGTATAAACAGTCCAGCATTTTAACTATTGTGCTATACCGTTCTTAAAATTACAGTATTGAGGAAATTCATATGTGACCCAAATCTTCCACACACACATGTTAAAAGCATTTCTCGGTTGCCTCTCAAAATAGTCTCTAACCAAACACATAATGAACCTTAGTACCTTGCAATAAGACTGATAATTGTATGCTTTCACATTCAGAGGCTCAGATTCAAGTTTC
>LGAG01000761.1:429055-447651 GCA_001278395.1 Lerema accius
TAGACAGATTTTTTTTATATTATGCAAACATTAACATACTTAATGCAATATTTAATTTACATACTAAACTAAACGTGACGGTGTTTTCTTTTCTAAATAATTATTTTGAAGAATACAGTGCTTATGATTCAGTCGATAATCGTTTAATTATGAGTAAAACAATAATCTATTTTTTATAGATGATACATGTAGGTATATATTTTTTTATTATTTTTTATATTAACAGAATGAAGTACTCAAAACATTTTGCTATATGAATGCCGTTCAATTAATAATTATAATTGCCAAACCAAACTGGCTTTAACATCTGTAACATCATTTAGTTACAATAAAACAAACAAGTAACAAAATAAATAACAAGCCAAAAAAAAAACGCTAACACACTCAAACCCCCGCAGTAGGATTCCCTGTGTCGCGGGTGGCATGGCCAACAAATAACACATCACTAACACCCATGACCCGAGAACCGACATTTAATCTGTCACATAAATATCTGCCCTGGCCGGGATCCGAACCTGGGATACCTCGCAGGCACGGTCACTACCAACTAGGCTACGGGGTTGTCAAATGTATAAAGTACTCGTAATTATCACTTTCCCCGCTACAGCTTGTAGATTGCACCAAGCGATAAACGCGAAAGTAGCGTGTGTTCCAGCGCACAAGGAAATCCTGTCTTCATAAACAATGGTTTTATGAATAAACAACAGGTTTGGTAACCTAATCGCAATGTTAAACGAATATACTAACACGGCACTGTTAAACATCGTTTAATACCGATTTAGGGGCCGTTTAAGTATTACTTATCGCATTTATGGGGAGGGAGGAGTCTTGTAAAATGTTATGATGCGTTACATAGGGGGAGGGGAGGCGAACAATGCGTTACGTAACATTATTTTTATTACTAAAAAAACTAGTTAATATAATTCTTGTTACGCGGCAAAATGGCAACATTTCTAGATAAATATGGTCATTTGTGTGTTATGTAACTTTTACAAAAAACGTTACGGTGCGTTAATTGGGGGGAGAAGAGGCCGAAAATCTTAAATATATGCGCTAAATTTTATGCATTAAATTATTATGTTTTCAATACATTTAATGGAAGTTTACACAAGAAGTTTTTGTATTTCTAGTGTTGTTCTACATTATTCACTAGATGCAGCTAGTTTCCTTTTTAAGAACAATAGATGGCGCTATAACATTTTCCATAATACTGATCCTATCCTAATCTAGGCATAATAAATAATTGTCAAATTTCGACCAAGATCATCTAGCACACTAGAATATTAAATTAATTAATACCTATAGAGATAAATTTTGGGCTCCTTTTAAAAATAATGCGGTCATGTACGAATTTAATTAATTAAAGGAATTGTAAAAAAAGATAGAAGTTGAACGTAGAAACAGCCATTTTATTTAAATAGTCGTATAAAATATCTATGCTAATTTATGTAGGCTAGATAATTATTATTATAATGAATGAATGTAAATGAAAGTTGGTTGAATATTTTAAGCAATTTTATGCTAGTTTTACCCGGCTGCAAAATGAGGGCAATATTTTTCGAGTTGTAGAGCTTGGCAAAGAAATGGAATTAGATAGATAGGTACTCTCCAAAATAAACTAAATTAAGGATTAAAAAAATCCCTCGACACGTTTTATCGTCAAACGAAGCTAAGAACACTCGATTGAGTCATCAATATTCTCCTACGCTTTTTTTTTTATTTTGAGATGCCACTAGAGTATATTTGCGGGCTTTCGGTTATTCTTCCCCACTCTTACGTCTACAACTTTTAAACGGATCAACCGATTTTTATCAAACATGTCTAAAAACACTCGCAAATAAGTCAACTATAATACAAAAAAACTAACTTGAAATCGCTTCATCCGTTCAGGAGCTACGGTGCCACAGACAGACAGACACACCCACAGACACATCAAACTTATAACACCCCTTATTTGCTTTGGGGGTTAATAAATAAAATAAATAACAGCTAGGACTGACAATCTTCCAAGACGAAAACATTAAAGAAATTTTGCCACTAGCGGTCACTCATCCATTTTTTGACCGCGCTCAAAGTTACTTAACTTCGTCAATCATTTAGGATTACGCTAGCTACCATGCTGTGAACTCTTCAAATATTATGTCGTTCCTTTAGAACAATGGCTTCCAAGCATTGGTCCGTGGACTACTAGTGGTCCGCAAAAGACACCATTTGTTCCGCGAATGATTGTAAATTTAGCTGGTGTTGACCTCGGAAATCACAATCCAAAATTACAGAAGTTTCAGTTTAATTATTAGGTACACTTTATTTTTATTATATCTACAATACCTGATCCTGGTGGTGCCTGCTAATAAGAAGGGTAGAAACGTGGTCCTTGGCTAAGAAAAGGTTGGGAATCCCTGCTTCAGAAGGATAATAAAATTCTAAAGCCAAGAAAATTTGTACGATAGGTTTTAAGAACCGTTTACCGAATCTTTTGTTTAGTTACTGTGAAACAGACAACCGTATTATTATTAAGAGGGCTAGACAAACCCTTATCATTATTCCTTTTATGTTTAAACAATAATGTCTGTCTGTCTTAATTACAACAAAAGGATTCACGAACGGTTTGTAATTACCGACCTTTAAAATTCAAATGAAAGCCAACTATAATATTTTCTATATAAAGTCAGACTTCATTGTTACTTGAAAACGACGAGGTATGATTTTGACCTGTATGTAGGTATGTATTTATGAATGTTCTTAATAATCCTATCTTAATCCACAGACCCATAAAAAGAGATAATTTATGTGTGTGTGTGTGTTAATGTACATATTAAATAAACATATAATATTTACTAGAAGACCGGGCAGAAGTTATTCTGCCACATATATTGTCTCTTATAAGATTGGTTAATCTCTTAGTTTTCGACTTTTCTATGTATCTTTAGTAAACGCTCATCATATCATACGTTTATATACAAACATATACCTATTATATCTAAAGGCACAGACACTAGTTATAATAGGAAGGAAACTCACGCAAATTTCCCGCATGAATATTACTCGTAACAGTAACAATTCATGCGAGCCGCGTATCATCCATCTTAAGCCGCAAGAGCCGGGTTGAGCCACAGAAACTTAACACTATATCACTCTCTTGTTCCCCAAGTTATTAGTTATGTTATTTCAAGCTTCAATCCACTTCAATATTCGCTTCAGAACGGTTAAGGGTCTTGCCATAATGGACGTCTAATTAAAGTTCACGAAAATATAAAGTTAGCTAGTTTTCCGCCCGCGGCTTCGCCGGCGTGGAATTCGGTTGTATTGCGAGACTTTTTCGCGATAAAAAGTATCCTATGCCCTTTCCCAAGTTCAGTTCTATCTTCATGCCGAATTTCATCAAAATCGGTTCTGTGGTTTAGGCGTGAAAGCGTAACAGACAGACAGGGATTAAGATTTTCGAAAAGAAATTTCTTAGAAATTACCATTTTAGAATCGCGTGATTCTTAGTTACTTATTAGTTGACCACAATAATATAGTTATCTTAAGTTAAAGGAGGTTTTCCATTATATTATCTACTGTTTTATTCGAATGCGGTATTTCAGTGAAGTACTAATATAACGATTACAATAATTATTTACACACGCGTTATCTTTATCGCTGGCAACAGAACATCGCTCGCCAGTTATTTTTTCGGCATTAAAATACTACCCTAATATTTCAACGTGCTTAAAGTGACTGGCAACTCAGGCAAGTCGTTAAATTTTTATGTAACTTTTATTAGGCCGACCCATTTTGGATCAACGTCAAAAGACGACAAGTTGACGTGTCAAAAAGAAAATGTAATCCATTAGGGTTTGTGCTTATTGAAGAATACTGCGAGAAGATTTAGCTTTTTAGCCGACTACGCAATTTTATAACAAAAGAAACAATGAAAATTCAATTCGTTATTTTGTTGCCCAAAGTATTCAGAGATATTAATATGCACACGTCTTTATAGAAAAGTTTGCAATTTGAATATTTGAACAATTCCATTTTCGTTCTCTGTCTAGTTTTCTATTTTTTTTCTTACGTTAATATTTTTAAGTTCTCATCATACTTAATTTTCTATTTCACTGCGTTATATGTAACACTAGGTTTCACTATTATAGCTTTATACATTTATTTATCTATATGAACATTTTATATGAAAAGTTCGGCTTTCGGTGCCGTTTTTTAGAATAATTCATACACGTAGAAGTTTGGATTTAATTAAAGTGTATGCAAATAAGAAGTGATCTAAGCTGAAGTTTAGAATATCGATCAAAACTGACCTGTATGTTCTCTAGATGGCTCTTTAACGTATCCCATAATACTTATCCTATCGATCATAATTTATCAGAATTATTTGTTTATTTAACCAAATAAGTTTTTAATGGTATGACTTAGTATAATGATAATGTATGTGAACACGGCTTTATAGATTAGCTTCCAATTCCACTTGTCTTGTACTATCAAGCATCATAATGAGAAAATAATCTCAACGATAGTCGTAATCCCTAATGCTTTCCTAATAATTTCTTCATATAAGTTTATTATCTTTATGTCTATGAGATTTATTACTTTATGTAGTTTGGGTGTCTGTCGCTAACCAAACTTTAAAATAATCAGTTCATCGTGAGGATTTTAAGTTACACTAAGAAGTTGTGATGGATCTGTCAATATGAATGACATATGGAAAATAACTATTTATCAATTAACATTTTATTCTGTTACGTACAAACTCAAGCCTCACGCTAGAATTCCCTGTGTAGTAAGTTCCATAAGAAATACATAAAGACATACATACAATCAAAGGACAGACTATTAAAGTCATTATTAAAATTTCTGGCTCACTCGGAATCGAATCCTGAACCCCTAGTACAGGAGTCCGCTATAACCATTATAGATATACGGGTCGTCAAAGTACCTTTTAGTTAAAGTATCTTCTACATTTAAAATTGAATTCCATAATATTATTGATCATTATTGATCGTTTGTCCTACTTTGATAAAGAGAAAATACCTCGAGAGTTAAACAATATTATGACAGTAAACGCAACTGTCGGTGTAATCTGATGTTATAATAACATAATACTCAAGCATTTCACTGAGACAGATCACACATTAACTACGGGAAGATCATTGTGTAATTGTGTGAACCATTCTTTATTGTTCCCATAAGAACTTCCTATAATACATTCTTTATTCTCAACGCTCAATTTAAGTTTTTCTGTTTCAGATTTCCCTGGCAAACGCTGTAGAAATTTTTCAAAAACAACCAACATTTATACAAGTTATGAGGATTGAAGACGAACGCAAAACATGGACCTTCGTAAAACCCACGAGAACTATAAAAGACGATCAGAATGGAGGTTTACAGAAAATCTCCATACAGTCCTACTATATTTAGTACTTTTCATTGTAAAAAGTAACTGTCAAACTGTCTTAAAAGACAAATCGAGTCAATTCGAAAGCTCAACCAAAACTGAATTAAATTTAGATAATAATGTAGATTCTAATACCTGCCATAGTTGTGAATTTAGTAGTAGTAATATTAATAATGAAGCTAATGAAAATTCTGAAGCAGAAAACGTAGCAGAGACGCATTCTGGTGGTTTCCTTGTAGATTTTGTAGACACAATTAGTATATTCACCGAGAAATACATGTTAACGAATGAAACGGAAAAGAAACTAGAAAGAATACTGGAAAATGCTGTAGATAAAGCATTAAATAAAGACAAAATTGAGATAATAGAAGGTGTAGAAATTAAACCTATTAATAACATAGACTCAAGAAGTATGAAAGAAGATAAAGGAAGAGCGTTGTTTAGTTCATACACATATGAGTACAGGTTACTGCAGAAGATTAAGAATTTTATTGATACTCATATTATATCCATCAATTTACCAAAAGCAGTTGGCCTTCGATGTGAGTATATAATCGAGACTAATACATTATTACCATTTTTTGTTAAAAATCATTAACCGCCTAGTAGGCATGAATTTTGTATCAGAACTTACTTAAAAATATGCATAATGCAAAGACGGATCTTTTGTTTATCTATTAATTATTAAATGTTTCATGTGTTTTTATGAGATTTTGCAAATCATTTCAGCGTTTGGTCTAAAGAAATTCTTTCTGCCACTATTGATCGGAGCTCAAGTTTTCAAGAGTATTCTCCTGGCTATGTTCCTGCCGAGCATTCTCGGAAGTTTTGGGAAAATTCTTGGAAAAGGTAACTAAACCGTCAATTTGATTGAGACTTTTGTAAGAGCTTTTATTAACACCTTTTTTTCGCTTTGCTTCATTTTATTAACTACCCATATTATAAGCTTGTTTGCGAATATAGTTTGTGTATTTGATAAGAGCAAGATCAGGTTTGTTTAAGTCGATATACAAGTAGAAGATCTAAATATTTTGAAGCAGGAAATCTGTGGATTATAAGAAGTCTAGCAAATCAGTTTGCCGTCAATATAGAAAGTTGTAATCAGGAACACTCTACCATACTAACTTGAGTAATGTATGTGAAGATCATCATAATTATGATCAATTTACGGACGTACGACCATTGTTGTTTCAGGAATATCCCAGTTATCAGCTTCATCAAGTCAAGCAAGCTATCCACCAGCGAATGGAGATGATCAACCAGGGTATAGCAATGACAATAAAGACTTTATGGGCTACGAGACGAACCAGGAAGGGAGCTACTTGTACCCTCAAGATGGGATGGGGAATATGGATGACACTAACGATATGTCTAACATTGATATGTCGAGGTAAATAGTTCTTTTTAACCCTACAGATGCAGTTACGTGTTCACTAACGTAATTTATAGGAATGCCTCTAATTTCCATAAATCTTAAAAAAAGGAAAGACAAGAAAGATACAAAAAGATGAACGACAAAACTGCGATGAAATCTTTCCAAAAAATGAGACCACTTATCTATCTAAACCAAAAACATAATCCCTGAATAAGTTATAATAACTACGTTGAAACGTTTTGATACTTGCAATGTAAATGAGTTGAGTTTTGATAGATAAAATATTGAAAACGCCGTGTCTATAAGCCATATTCAACACAATTAATTGCATTTTCTTTCCCGTTTAGACTTACCCATCAAACACCACCTTAACAGAACGAAATAAGGCTAAAAGTTGTATGCATCTACTAAACGTAAAATCTTATACCCACAGCATCCAACATTCGACGTAATTATCTTGTCTCATTCCTCCACAAAGCCTTTGAAAGAAGATAACCGATCTCAACACGAAATCTCTCGTGAATGAGAAAATTTAAACACGATTGGATTAGCGCACAATAGACACTCAAATACTTGGAATCCAATTTACTTATTGTCTGATATGGTTCACAAAAGAAGTTTAACACGTTAATCTTATTTTGTACATTATCACTGTAACCAAACTTCATTCGCTGTAAGTATAAGTTACTAAAATTATTTGAAGCGCCATCTACGATCAAATTAATGAACTAAATTAATTGACCATTCATTAGTCATCTATACTGTTTACGTAAGACTTAAATAAGAATAAGAGAGAGCATTTATCGGTTGTTTCCCGACTTGCCAAAACTACAAATAATTGTATATTTTAAAAGAAAACAATGGATTAATTGTGATTAATGATTTTTTTGGTCCAGAAACAGCTCACAATTTTCAGCTTAATTTTAACACAATGTTTTAAAAAATTGTACAAACAATACAAAACAAAAACTCTTTATAGTTCACCAGTTAAAACATACAAATTAGTAATTACATCACATACAATGTATCGGCATACACAATTATCCGTCTTATCACTTAGAGCGATCTCTTCTAAACAACCATTAGAAAGTAATTGCTATCTATGTACTCAAACAAAAAAAAATATCACACCGAAAAAATGGGCAAGAATTTTTTGTCCTTAAAATTTCTCATCAAAACGATATTATTTTATACGATTGTAATATTAAATATAAATAAATGAATCTGATTTAATTTGTGGGCTACGACAAAATGTTGTCGGATACGAGAAAATAATTTCGCATTTCCTTCAATCAGGAATGTTGATCGCTTCAGGACTGTCAACACGGTTAAGGTGAATTTCTAAAAACGCGACCAACGACTTGTTTGCGACTAGGCAAAATTTGCTAAGACGGATATACATACGTTTTTACCATAAATTTTATTGACTTGCATTTACTCTAAAGGTGCATATAGACTATATAACAAAACATGTTATAAAACATAGTTAAATAACATGTTTTATAAATGTGGTCGACATGTGTTACAAAAACAAGTAATATAAATAATGTATGACATATTGTATGACATAATGTATGACATATGTACATAATAATGTTATTATTTTTTGCAACATTGTTATATAACTTTTTTTTGTTTTAACTTTTATTTTTTATTGTTAAAGGCACTGCAGAACTGACACGTATTGCCTTGTTATTTATATTTAACATTGTTATATTACAATGTTATTTTAGTGTGTACGGTCTTGTTATATGTTTCATTGTGATACAACAATGTTAGATAATGTGGACGTGTCATATAACAGAAGTTATACAACATGTTACATAATCTGTACGCACCCTAAGAAAACGAAACTAATGTAAGTGAAAAATATCAAGCTTTCGATAGCGCCTAAAACAATTCAAAAATTAAATAAATAATTACAACTAGAAAACTATAACAAATCCTATTCTTAAACTGCCAGTTTTAAAAAATCATAATGAGATAATTATTTTTGACGCACAATTATTAGCAATCGGGTTTTTGGTTTTCTATTTATTACTATTGTGAACATCCTTAATATTTGTAATCCCAAATAATTCGTTTTTTTCTGAAGCAAAACTAAAGGATGAATTAAACGTGCTTACGGAAATCAAGCTTAAAACTGATTTGCATAGTGTCGAATATAACAATTGCGGATTTGGTTGAATAATAAATTCGGAAAAACGGAAGAATTGTTGGGAAAAATCACCTCCAATTGGAGGTTTCATAATTCTTTTATTGAAGCAAAATTGTTTCATTAAAATCAGGAAACAGGTGGTAGAAATATTAATTAGCATATAATTGAAATTTAATTTGAATTTGGGGAGAAAAGTTAGAAAAGTTGAATTGACGTCAAATTTAATCTTAGCGTAGTAAAATTATAATGATGTTCAAGTCTATGACTATTAATATCAGTACTGGAACAATTTTGTCGGGATTTTTTGTAATAAAACTTTTTTAAACGCACGATAAAAGGAGAAAAATTGAGTTAAGAAAAATATTCATATTTTGGTAACGAATGGTCCAAAAAAGCGATTTAATTACTAACGACATCGCAGCGACATAGTAACGACTAATAAACGACACTTTCGTGTCACTTAAGATGTTTAATTGCTCGCGACAATGCGACAAAAAGATCGCAGCGTAATCGCACTGATAACCCTATGTCTATTTTGCTAGAGGTGTTCTTTGCAATACAATAGCTACGGCATTGGCACGTACTTGTAGCATCAAGAAGTCGCAACGACACTTCTTATACCAACTTCTTTCCGACATTTTGTCAAGTCACTGTCATACATAACATCCACCTAAGCTCTAAAAAAACCTCTTATCATGAACAATTAAAGAAGTAACGATGCTCCTATAATAATGATTTATTTCACAGATTTGGCGCGAGCGGACAAAAAGTTTCGTATCTCCCATCCAAGAATAGTTACTACAAGAATCAAATGACAAGCAATAGTTATAAGGTTAGTTCGTTAATTTGACTCTGTAATAGTTTTCCTAGTAACCCCACAGTTTTTGCTATCTAACGATACATATCTTTAGCCAAATAGCTTTATACGAAAAAAAATATTATAGACTGAGACTTCGAAACAAATGAGTAGAAAAAACGTAAAGTACTTATCAAATGATAACATTGCTCGACAGGCCGTGCTCTGTGACATACGTCAAATCGTAAAAAAAGGAAAAAAACTTCATTTTTTTGTTCTGAAGACTCAGTCTATAGATTTTTGGTCTAAGGTAATAGCTTCAATTGCCTGGACACAGTGACTCTTTACTGAGCACGGGTCTCTCCTAATAACTGAATCATTGGGCATACTCCACCACGCTGCCCCAGTGTGGATTAGTGCAGGGGTTAGTGGCCAACCCAAGTCTCGGAATATTTATCCCTGAAGGCATCTGATATGGCATAACGACTGTAATTTAACTGTAACAACTGGAACTATCACTTAGGATCGACGCAAGCTGCTAGGATATGAGCTCTTCGCTTTATTTACTTTCTAAACTCATAATCGTGTCCATATAAATTTTAACTATGCCAAGTGTGAAGCTCCATGTCTGCATTATTCTTAAAAAATAAGATCCTACGTTGAACTACCCACACAAAATTCCTTTATAGAACTAAAACGTGGATCGTACATTTAAAATTAGAATAGCTCGCTTTCTCGGATAATACCCGCGTTATTTTTATTTATAAGTAAAATGTTTTCTGTTACAGATTTTCCAGAAAATTCCAGCATCTTCTATGATCCTGAGTAATTATGATCCGTTCTATTCGCCACTCTTGTCTCGTTTAGACGGCATCTTCGCAAGACTCGGTATGTATTTTCAACCTTATTACCAACGGTTAAAGTCGGTATTCCTCTGACTTCAATTTACTCTAAGTAAGGTTTATTAATATGAGCTTTACTACCCAGTAAATAAAGTTTCTAATCTCGTTAACTTTAAACTACTTAAGTTGTGTTAAACTGGTTTTGTACCCAGTTAAAGTGTTCTGGTACGCTTGAAACCAAAGTTCGTCGTTTAAGCTTTAATTCTGTGGTATGTTTTGATACCCGTTATCAATGGTAAGTATTATCAATACTAAAAGTATATATCTCTTTAGTATGAGAATATTAAATGTTAGTTTGATTAATAGATTAGATATTGTTAAATTAATAAAAAAAATGTATTGTAATAACATAATTATTATTAAATACTTAGATAATAAAACGTACTTAGGTTACGTCTATCTAAAACACACAAAATCTGAGTAAGAAAAAGACGTAGGTATAGTATATATTGCCATTTCAGTCACAATCTTTATGTGATCTAGTAAAAAATACTATTTATTTTATGTTGAGTTATAATTATAAATTGTTACATTTTTATTGACATTACATGAATTTAATAAAATCCCATTTTTTAAACTTCCGAAAATATTTCGATTATTATTAAAAAATCTTATATTTCGTATTCATGCATCGATTCATACGAAATTCATTTTCGATGACGCGTGATTCATTAAAATATATTTTTCATCGCTTATACTCAAACAATAGCTAGTGATGTCCTTTATTTTAGGTAGGTACTTTACTGTATCCGAATTTAGACATCTGATTCAAAAACAACAGCTTATTTTATTTTACGCTACATACCCAAGTATTGCAACCAATGATTATTTTATAAAAGAAACAGATAATGTTTAAGAGCTCGGTGGTTCCACCCAATCAGGGCTATTTTTTATTTTTTTTCCGTCATAAAGAGTTACAAATACAAATGAAATGGCATGGATATATGCAATGTAGCGCTAAATACTTTTTTGGCTGTTTATTAAGATTGTAACACATCCAACAATATCAATATTTAAAATTAAAATATTTAAAATTCTACGAATATCTTTAAATTTTATGCCAGCCCTATCGCATGCTACACTGAATTCCTTATTCCAAATGCGCATGCATAGAATATGATATTAAACTCTGGGAAATATTTTACTAAAACTTACATACATTTTAAAATCTATCGCCAAAAAAAGGGAAATAAACGTATTTTACAGTTTGACTTCATTATTTTTAACCTTAGCCTTATACAGGACACGATCATCTTCATATAAATTAAGAAGCCAAAATAGTTTACCATACTGCTCCATTGCAGAGTAATTATGAGATACCTACATAGTTTTAATTGTGTTCCAAATTTCTCTTAAGCATTTTATAAATTCAAATTACTTATTTCGTTTGAGATCACTCAACGAACTATATCTCACATTTACTTACTACAAGAACCCCAGAACATCTGTTAGCAGTTACTGACAGTAATCCTAAACAATAGGCAAGACATAAACCACCCTACATTCCCATTCCAGGTTTAGCTCCAGCAGAGAACGCAGGAGAAGACAGTGATATGCAGATTGGAGGCCAGACTCTCAGTGAAGTCAAGCTAGAAGCTTGTAGAGAGCAGCTCATCTGCCTCATGTATTCCAGTCCAGCCAAATACGCTCCTTATAGTAACCTCGTGTCTGCGCAACTGAGCAGGTTAGTAAAACAAATGACGACTACTAAGCTAAGATGATGAGGAGGAGGGTACTAGTCTATAGAAACTTAAAACACCTGTAAATATTAATGAAATGGTATAGTTAGAGGTAATAAATGAATCGATGAACTATCTATGATGCATTATCATCGACTGGTTGTAGACCGAAATGAATTGATGAACAAACAAACAAGCTGTAAGATGGTAAATGGTCACAATCACTTATGGAAGCTACTAACACCAAACGCAATGTCAAACGAAATATAAAAGAAAATAAACAAAGAGACCCTCTCTCCCTGAATCCTCCAGATATAATTATGACTCGACGATTTGTTATACAACTGACTAAATACCCATTATAACATTCACAGGGAACTAAACGAGCTCCGCAGACCAGTATCAGATAATCCAGAGATACTGCGGTTCTTCCGCTACATGAGAGCAGCAAGACGTGGTCAGGAAGGCACGGATTGTATGCGAGCTCATCCAGCATGTGCTGCTAATACTGCACCTCAACATACTATGATAGCAGCGTATCATGACATCAATAAACTGGTCACTGCTCGCAAATTGAACACTTAACAGGTATTAGAGTTGATTTCTAATTCAAATTCAAAATCATATAGGTATCAAAGAAACAATTAAGCACGATTTTTTTTTAATTTACTCCCGTTTCGTAAGGTGCTTTGACATGGAGGAGAAGCGGGGAAAGAAATTCCCCAGCACATCATTTTGCATCAATAGTTATAATTGAAAGCAATTTTCGTTTATAAAGCAGATGTATTTACAGTAGCAAGTGGAAAAGTCAAATTATTCTTTAGCTCTGAGAAACTAACAGATGATTTAAAGATTTCAAATTGAATTTCAGAATTTAATACATTTATATCACATCAATAAATGTTACTAGTTTAACAGTATCAGATCCTATGGCGATTCCTAATGTGTAGTTATACCTACATGTATCTATTTTAATTTTATCATAAGGAAGACGACCTAATTATGAACTGTAGTGGTAATAGATAATACCTTTGACAAATTCAACGTGAATCAGTTCAGTCATTTAGATAATGATCATATCAAAATGTATTAAAAACATAAAAAGATTATTTCAGAAATAGACTGAGTTAAAATAATTATAAAAGTAGAAAGACACAGTAAATTAAATCATAATAATGCAGGAGATTTTAAAATTGCGGAAAGCGTGGATTTGGAATATAAATCTAAAGAAATTGAAATGTTTTGTTTCAGATAAATTGCTGCAAAAGAAGAATACCAACGTATTTAAACTTTGGATTATAATTAAATAAAGTCTAACGAGTTGTACTTAAATGTTACTACTTCACTTTCAGATAGACTATTGAAAATGATTATACAACATTTGTATTTTAATTTACTTCAATAATTCAATATTGTACATTATACAATTTATGTATTTTTTCCGTATCGAGTGATTTATGTTATCTGTCCGATTAAACTTTAATCGATTCATTGGAAAACGAAATCGAATCAAAAAACTGACCTATGCGTTTATGTATATCACAAGATAATTATACTTAAATTAAGTTACAATAATCTAATAGCTTCTAAATGAGTTTTCATACGGTATCACCAAAATTATGAATATTAAGTACTAAAAGTAGCAATAGTTTTTATGAAACCAATATTTCCAAAACTTTTAAAAATACAAAGACTTTTATCCCTTATAAATCTTATATATCGCCGATATAATAATAGCCACAAACGAAGAGAGTGGATAACCGATACCTACCAAACCTCTGTTAAACATAAAAATACCTAATTGTTAAACAAAATCCTTCAAAAGATTCTCTATAGAATTAAATCTTTTCACAGAAATAAACCTTTAAGATACGTTAGAAATTCTAAAACAGGAATGGGAAAAAAAAATGTCGGAAAACATAAAAAACTCTCAATGGTTTAAATATTAAAAAGAGAAACGAAACGCAAACCCGATCCCGAGATCAGGAGAAAAAAACTCTTTGCAGCATTTCTCTAAAATAAGAGCTTTGAAATATCTAAAAACTTTTCTTCGTCGGAGTAAACTTCTGTAGATATATTAAAAGACTTTTTTGATAAAGGCCGGTGAACGAAAAGCTATCGGGGAGAGAAAACATATACAACTTTTATATTAATTTGGCTTCAGTTTTGTACTGACATAAAAATATTGAAAAATGTAGTTATTCCTTTCAATAGAATTTAACAACTGTAAAAAGTAATAAAAATTATGAACAATTTATATACACATCCAAATGTCTATTGCGGAGAAAATATGAATACTTATACTTAGTTGGTTGTATGTTAGACCAACCTATTTATTAACTTTTTTTATAATTTTATTGTTATGTTTTCATTTACGTATTATATTTTTTTATATAATTCCATAATGAATAAAAATATCGTTTCTAATTTATTCTATCACTGTACGACAGTCTTAAAAATGTTCTAAGTGACCGGTGTAAATAAATTATTCGATGCCTCGGACATTTTTTTAATGCAAGGATGGTTACGAATTTAGTTTTTTAATTTATTTTATTAATTTATTGTGTTTTGGTTATGATTGTAATTTATTATTCTGTATGTGTGTGTGGTTGTTTGTTTTTAGTTAGTAATAATTTATTTATTTGTATAGTAGTTTTAGAAATGTTTTATTTGTTATTAATTTGCGTGTTGATACATTTTTAGTTTTTTTTTTTACATTAAAATATCCGTCTGTAGTTTATGTTACGTTTTTAAAATTATAACAATTTTAAAAAGCTTTATATTTTTATTGAAGGATAAAAGAAAGCATTTTTATTATTTTTATAATTTCTATTCTAAGTAGCAACTGCAATAAATATTATTTGTTATTAATCGCAAATGTTACTAATCTTTTAAATACAATTATTAACATAAGTAACTAAATATTGTTGTAGGTGTTTAGGTATAAGAACCTATAGAATCTATAATCTATAGAAGAAGAAGAATCTATAACCTTGAGTGCCCATAATTTTTTGTAAATTACGTAAAATAATTTATATTTGAAACTTTTTTATTATTATTTTATTACAAATAACTTATTTTATAGTCATTGGTAGAAAGAGTTGAATAAAAATTTGTAATCTGATTTTTTTTTTATTTAGCCCAAAAATATTATGTGTATGTGCACTATACTACACCTCACACTGTGAGAGAAGAACCGAGCCCAGCAGTGGGACTGTTATGGGTTCCGATGATAATGATGATGATGACGATGATGCATGGCTGATAGATATGTGCTAGTATTTTTATGTGTGTGCAAGTTCTGTATTTTGTGCATAAAACAACAAACTAACTGCCATAGAACTCTTGCAATATTTAACTTGGTGAAATCTTTAGCAATTGGCACTGGAGCAGTGTGGTACATACTACAAACCTCATTTAGAAAATTCCATTCCTTATAAATGACCGTTGACGGCATATCTTTGCTTCTCTCAATATTATTCGCATTTAATCAGAAAATGATGAAAAATGTAACACAAAAAATTGGAAAAAAAGCACGTTGTACGTTAAATATTTTATAAATGTCGTCCATAAAAGCCCTTTTATGTTTAAAATTCCCCTCAAAACACCCCGGTTGGCATAAAAATTTACGTGTTCAAATGGACTTCGTCAGCATATATTGCAGCATGGAATATTCAAACAAATAAAGGGTGAAATTGTTTAAAATTAACATTGAGTAAACAAAGTATATTTTCATTCTATAGATGTTATTTCTGGGTAAGCAAATTTCTCTACAATGGGGTAATAATCTCAAAAGGTACGTAATAAAAATACCATCTCAATGTTAGAAGGTAATTAAGAAGATGTTGCACCGAAAATTTAAATGGTAAAATTAACCACGGTTATAAAGATAGGGGTAATTTAATAATAACATAGTTAAGTAAACCAGACCTTGCTCGGTATTTATTTCTTCTGAGAATCTCACAACTCAATTAAGGATTAATTAACAACTAAATTTTTAAATTGTCGTCTGTCTTCTATCACCATCATTCAAAAATTCATCTCTCCGCCATTACAATTCGCGATACAATGTTTTGTTTGCTCCATCCTATTAATTATTGTAACGATTAATAAACTAAATAAAACGATTGCCTTACATAAATATTTATAATTAATATTTCATACACAATACATTAAATAAATTACATTTACACCATAACAATAACGAACATAATTATGACGTTGTATAGGAGCTGCGCGAATTGGCAGCCACGAATATTTTGGCTGCCGCAGCCTGACTGCCTAATTAGTAATTAATAGTAGTAAAAGTAATTAGTAATTTATCAGATACAATGTACATTTTATAAGTAATCAACTTTTCATGAATCGAGCCCATTGCGTATAGAAAAAGCCTTAAATAATTACGCAATTTAAAGTATGAAAAATGAGACGACCTATTTCTGTTCTCAAAAATACAATGAGAGTGAAAGTGATGCACAGTTTTGTCTGTAAAACGCGATATATTTCAAAACATAAGAATATAGTTAGTTGTTTTTGAACGCCTGAATATTTTGCTTGAGTTAAATAGTTGGATGAGCTTTCTTGATACTTGAACTACGTTGCCATTGTACTTTAAAATTAAGTATTACTTACAATTATTTACTTCAAATGATTTCGTTAATATAGTTAATTTTTTATTCGTAATTAACTTATTTTTTACTTCGCTAATTCAAATCTGTATAAATATAGAGAAGAAACATCTAAAGTGACATTAAATAAGCAAACGTTAAAAATAAAATTAAACACAAAATAAAATATTAATATCACTAAAAGTATTAATACCTACATACAATCATTAAATAACGAATGTTTAAAACTACCTAACATTTAGTGTTTTTAGCAGCATGAGCTATAAAAAATAAAATAATTATGAGTATTATGTAACAAGCTTTGATTTTAATTTGTAATAACAAAGTAATCTATAGGTACTTGTATATAGATTTGTATCGAAAAGAATCCAAATTTCATTATGGTTTTTATATCGACCTTAGATTTGAATAATCCTACATTCGTCCTTTTTAATCCTATTGAAATCCTCAATGAATTTAAATTCAATCCGACTCAACGTTCAATCGCTTGTTTCTATAAAGGGTTTTAATCCTATAAATTTACATGGATTGAAAATATTTTAGACCACTGATTGGTAGGCATTGTCTCGTAAGCTTAGCTGATTAAAGTGATTTGAAGATATTTTCAATATACAAAATATAGCCAGTCTAAATGATCGACGGAATTATTAAAAAACTGCGAGCACAGTTAAAAAATAGATAGGTGACCGCAAATGGTGAGATTTCTTACGCATTTCCTTACTTTTGAGGGCATGGTAGTCATCGATCTCGGTAGTTATCGTTGAAAATAATCATTATTCCATGTTGGAGGCTTTAGGACGATAATAACTTTCGACATTTGAGTTGCCCATCAACCCCTCTGCCAATTCGCTTTATTTTAGTTTATTTATCCGCAAAAATATAATAAAATATCAAGACGTCAACATCCAACTATAGTGAATGTTGGAGATCCGGTTACCTACCCCACTCTTTCGTAGAAAGTTGACCTTAGTCATACAATAACCAACTGTAAAATCAACTCTATCCACTAGGTAATAAGGGTTATCTGAAAATGTAATTCCGTTAATCCAAAGCATAATATTGGGTAATATTTTGTGTGTTTTTCGGTCATCGGTCATTGACCTAGATTATGACGTATGATGTCATATGAGTCATTGATAGCGGATTTAATATAAAATGTAGGACAAGGTCTTTACTTTGTGGGCAGGATTTTCCTTGGCAGGATTTCTTTAGGGGTGAGCGTTTTAATCTAGTAAAGAAGAAATAATAAGTAAAAAACTAAACATTCATAACCCCACACCAGGAATTTATGTGTGTATAGATGACACAAACACACACTGAGACCAAAAATAGTTGTATTTATCAAACTACCACAGTAAAATGTAGTAATTAAAATTTTTATGTAGGTTACAAGTGTCATCAGCCAACCTCCAAGGCTTTAGCCATTGCCCAATGGGGGAGGGGGGGGTCACATAAAGATTGGGAAAATAAATTCTTGGAAATTAAAAATCTTTAATAATAGATTTGTGTGGAATACGAGGTTTGCTTCATTTACACTTAAGTAAGTTCTTAAGTACTTTTTATCAAAAACCTTTAAAATATTGACAAAGAAGACCACGGTTTTCGTGTAAATTTTACAGTCTATAAATGCACATAATATAAAAGTATAAATTAAATAACAAAAATACAA
>LGAG01000761.1:449855-474055 GCA_001278395.1 Lerema accius
TTCATGTTATTTTTTAAATTTTGACGTTCGTTAATTGAGCTATTTGTTCCTGACACGAAATAATTGATTTGAATTTTGGAGAAATATTCTTCTTTACCGTTGATTTCAACGGAATTAGACCATGGTTAATAATCTGGATTAGAATAATGGAAGACAACTTTCATTTGTTTAGTGAGTGACAATGCCTTCAGTTTTTACACCACTCTAATAAGTGTGAAAAATAAGTTATTATTTAGCATACACATTTACATTGTTTACATAGTAAATATGGCATAGTTTCGAAGCAATGATATATTGGACATACTTAAAGTTTCTAAGTGTATTTGATAATAAATAAAATAAAGGACTTGTTTTTCAGCACGTGTAATTGTTAAAAACAAAATAAATTACACAAAATAATTATTATTATTTAGTTGAGTTAAGATTTCGTTAAAATACACAAGAACCTCCTTTAATTTTATAACGAAACTTAGTCTTCTTTTACGCTAAAAAGTCCTTAATTTCTCATCATTTAAGGCAAACTTCCTTCATCTAGAGATTCTAGACTATTAAAGCAACCTTTGTGTAAAATTTAAAGTTTTTTCAGCTTTTGTTACTGTTACCAACTTTAAATCCTTGAAAACTCCATCATTAATTCATTCCTTGTTCTTGCAGTGAAGAAAGTTTGGAAAACTGCTTTTAGCATTGAATTTCTAATTCTTACACTAAGGGCATACTTGAAAATATATTCTTAATGCTTTATTACTGCAGGCTACTTATGCTTGAGTTATTCCTGAGAACTGAGGAGGTCTAGATCACTGATTCCAAAAATGCTTCAAGTAGACCCCCAGGATCTACAGGAGATTAGACAGGGGACTACGTTAAGGTGACAAAAAAAATTAGGGTTCACGATGTGTCATTGATGATTTCGATAGTGTAGAACTAAAATGTTAGCTTCACTTCACCTATCAATGTTTTAAGAAACTCAGCGACTTACTTGTAGGATATTACCAAAACGAAAAACGTAGGGTCTTGAAAGTGAATGCGACAAAAACGTTTGGGAAACTTTTTTTTAGATCATATTTATCATACTACTCTTGTGTGAAATGGTGTAAATTGTGCCACTGCATAAGAGCCACATTTAATTTTCTTTTTCCCACTTTAAGGTCTTTATAAAACAAATCATGTTGTGAAGAATAATCTAAGTACAATTCAAGCTTCAATTTCAAGCAAGCATTTCGCTGTAGGATAATCTTTCTTTGTTATTTAACTTAAATGCACGTGAGAGCGTATTTTTCACTCAATTGTGAGAAATTATAATGCAGATTGGTAGTGTTTCAGTATCTTATAAAGTAGGTACTGTACACCTACTCTATGATAGATTGCTATTGCAATGACGTTACATATTCTTCAAAACAAAAAATCAAAATTCAAATTATTTCTTCTAACACTAAATTAAATTAAGTACCTAATTATATATTACAATAAAAAAAACTATTCACATACATGAATATATACAAAATTAAAACTAAAAATAATACTAAAAACGCCTTCAATCTATAGGTATATTTTAATATATTTCATAAATATTGATTGAACTTTGGAACTAACAGCTCAGTGTTAGAATATAAATAACATTGTAAATAAAATAACAAAAATCATGAAATCATGAACACAATTACAATACATTTTATAACAATAATAATAAATAAGCGTAAGTAAGGAACTACAATACGCGATAACTTTCTAGGTTACGAATAGGATCTACGAAACAGAGCGATGCAACAGTTATGCAATTTGTTTTGGTACCAGTCAATTGTGTCTTATTGTATGAATCATCCATTATATGCGGTAACCAAGTGTGACTACTGAATAGTCTTTTTACCCGACTACGAATAGAAGTTTATGTTTTGAACCGTATTTTAGAGTGCAGTATCAAAGGGAAAGAAGAATTTAAATTGCTGGAACACGACAAAACGTTGGTAACTGACTCAAGCCAATAGGTGGTTACTACTCAGGCGGACATTACTTAAAGATAGACATACTGTTTGTGTAAGCTATGAAATACTTTAGAAACTAGGAATAATTAAAAAAAAAAAAATTTAAATTTAAAAATTGAGGCGTATTTCCAATAAAAATATAACCTATTTTACTCTTAAAATCGAGACTAATCAAACGACACACAAGATAAGATCAGACAATTTGTTTAGGCTGTAGACTATACAGTGTAGAGCATGCCAAAGGAATGAATTTACACACATAAATATACTCGAATCCAAAAACACTCTTCTTGCGCAGGTAAAAAATATTCATCATACCGCATCCAAACAACGTAGATCATTTACAAATCCTATCGAAACAGTACGTGATATGCTTGCAGAGAAGTCATTTAATCATTATACTGCCTGCAAAGCCCCAACAGGGCCCCCAGGTTTTAGGGCCAACATTTGAAGTACTACAGGGAATTAGGCAGAGGAAGTTAGGGGCCAAAAAAATCTTATATAAGTGACTTATGGCTTCATAACATTAATGACTATGTTGCAAGGGATTTTCTGTATAACTAAGGAAGCCTAGAACGTACTTCATCAATTCAGAACTGTTAGCTTCAATATTGACTGAGATAGCTCAATAACAACCCATAAGGTACAATGTTAACGACTAGCCCTACAAACATAGAAAAAAAGTGAAAAATCGTGAGCAATTTTGTGATGTATAGACGTATGTTTAATTGGGCTAATGATTATCAACAATTATTTTACCATCATCATTTCACTATCTAATCTATCAGTTTTCCAACATCCATTCTTGGACATAGGCCTTTTTACAATTACATTTTAGTTAATTATAATTATAACTATTCAACACATTTTTTGTAGCATTATTACTGGAACTACCTTAACGTTGAAATCTATTTTTTCTTCTTCCATTTTTTCAAACCACTTGCAATCCAACTCTGTAAAAAGTTTCCCAAAATATAGGTTAATGTCTTAATAACTATGTCATCTTATTGGTATTCAAGGCATCTTTCCGACTTAAACCAAATTGAATATCTGGCTTACACATTGGAGTAATTTAATGTGTTGTAAAGTTAAATAAAATTAATAGAAAAACGTGACTAAAATTATATTTTTTGGACTTTGAGGCTCCGTAATAAAAAAATATAGCCTTTCTTACTCACACAATGAAGACAAATCTAATAACACCTTACACTTACATGTTGAAGTCCTTCAAGCCACTTGGGCCTTAGACTGCAAAGGAAATGGACATACATACATACACTTTAAAAACATTCCCCTCCTTCTAACGCGGTCGGGTAAAACCAATAACTTTAATCGTACTTGTATAGCAAGCAGAAGAACCGTTACAATCACGGTTTCAACTCACGCGCATCGCAGTCTTCGCGATAAGTGCGTCTCCCTCGCACGTCTGTTTGTTTGACTTTGTATTTCATTCACACACTGTATTGTTGCGTTATGGACAAATGCCAATGTACTGTTCAATTGTTTCAATGTGAGTGAATATTAAGTGAACCAATCAACATCAATGTGCCATCGCGTTGAAAGAATCGTGATATGAGTTGTTTTTCCTCTCGGTCAACCGTTGCTTACTTAGGCTTAAGTATTTGTCTTTCGTAAAGTCGATGATATGATAGTAATAATGTCTATCGAGATATTACATTACATACTGATAAATTAATAACTTTTTTTATCATAATGATGTTTGCATATTTTTAACACAGTGATAAATGTTGAATACTTCAATGTATCACCTCTTTTAGAGTGGAATAGGATTTAATTTTGTCTTTAAACGATAAAATATGTATTTAAATTATGGATGATAAAATTAAATTGTATTTCTGTCATTGATGTTTCTGTCTTTGGCTGACAATGTGTGAATGTATGATTAATATCTTCTGTGTTAAAATGATGAATGTAAGACGAAAAGCCGGACTATTTTCGCTCCCAAAATGAATCAACTTGATTGAATGATGCAACCAGAAATTGAAATATTATTAGTACTAAAACAAATACTACAAGTAAAATTCCACCTTATCCCAAGTAATTCTAAGTTGAAATTGCATTGTACCGAATAAACTACGTGGTAGTAAACAAGACTACACGGGAAAGTGAAGTGAAGCGGAGTAAAAGTAGGAAATGCCAGTAGTAACTATTGGCCCGCGTGAAGTGCACTGTTACGGGAGACAAAATGCTGTAAGTTATTGCAATTTTACGGTAACTTTTAACAGTTACTCAAATTACGTCAACGTTTTAGTGGCTACCTGGATTATAAACTCGTATAATTTTACCTTTGCAAGTTTTACGAGTACGTAATATTTACCTTAACTTAGAACTATCCTCTAAGAAAATTTAAATAAGTAAATAACATACAGTAAAATTATGAAAATCAGTACCTTCCAATTTACAACGATTCCAAGAAAAAGTGTGTCCTTGTGTCTGTTTATGTTAAACAAAATAATACTAAACATTCATAATATTAACTGTTAATTCGACTATATTTGGCACCGGGAATTATTTTCCGTTGTATCTCACAGTTACATTTGAGTGCGACTCACACATAAAATATGTCCTAACAAAATCAATCAGTTTTCTGCCAGGTACTTGTCCAGGCTACAGATTCCACCAAACTATACCACTTGGAAAATAAGACATAATGTTTCTTTCTTTCCAGTATAACATAGTCAACAATGTTGAACCAGGCAAGATGGTTGATGCTGGCTATTGGAGCGCTCTTGGCGCTGCAGTCGCGAGGAGAAGGTGGAATCAGACTTCCTGATCAACCACCCAGGGATGAGTCTGAAGGAAGGTCTCTTCACTTCGGAGATGAAGACCATGGGAGATCGGTGAGTCTCCATTAACTTGAGGAACTGGCTAAGTCACCACTAGCATCTAAAGTTCCGCAATAGTAAAGCGTAAACTCATAAACAGTTAACTAATGGGCATGAGGTTTTCTTCTTAGCTGGTGAACTAGTATCTAAGGCAGCAGTTGCTTTGGTTGAAACTCGTAAAGGAACAACTAATGACCACGAAGATTTCTTTACAACTGATGCTGTATAAAGCTTACTTCAGCATGCTGCTCCAAAGCGCTTTGGTGAAGAGATTATGGTCCAAAAGTATTGGACATTTTTATGCCACCCGAAGTGGACATGGACCAACGACTGTTATCTGATGATAACTAGTATAGATGATATCCGTAACACGGTAGTGCTCAAAAATTTTGGCAGCTATTCACCTATCTTACTATCAACTGCATCTGCTGTTGCATAATTCGGACGTCCATTTAAGATCGCCCATTTAATGACAATAACACCCTTCTGTTTTTCCGTAGCCTCACGCTCAAGGACGAGGTCTTCTAGACTGGTTAGGTCTTGGAGAAGACCAGGATCCCTACATCCAGCAGTCCACCCAACAATGCATCAACGGAGACCTGGCTGACTGCTTCAAAGCCCAGGCTTTGAGGTCGTTCGACGATTTCTTTGATAAACAGGCTTACAAGTAAGTTTGACGTATAGTTTTTTGCTTTAAACTTCTTTATCTTAAACACTGTTACATGAAAAGTAGAGCCATGGGATATTTAGTAGTTATCGTCAGTCAGAAAATAAGTAGCACCAAAGGCTACAGAGAAGCATTACCGGCCTCAATAAACTAAACAAAGTAAGATTAATTAGTGTAAAATGTTATAATATGTCGACTTATCAAATCTATCTCCACGCGACCGCAGATAATTCGTGGCTACACTCTATGCAATTAGGCACATAAACAGCGTTATTATGATGCAATTACGTTGAGTGTATCATAGTACATAAAATAGACTGCATTTACACTAACAAAAACAATGGAAATAGAAGCATTTCCACAAAATTTAAATACAAGTTAATTTATCTAGTCACGTTGCATAATTACAACATAAAACTTAACCGTTCATTAATCCCTAGAGTAAATTTACTACAACGTTAATTTGTTAGTGCTTAATTGTACGCTGTAATTTAAACCTATTTTAGTATATCCTAGATTTATCTAGTGAAGCATTAGTTGGATGAAAAAGTAAAGAATAAGTAAAAATCAGCACTTCAACGTAACCCTTAAACTAGTCTGTAATGATTCTACTTATGAAGCAACGAGTCCCGGGTTAAATTCCTGTTGAAACCAGACATATATGTGACATATAAATATTTGTTCTCCGGTCATGACTGTTATTGATGATCTGAACATTTAGATAAACTGCTTGATGTCATAGTAATTCTAACAATTTTGTCCCCAGGCTCTCTGAAAACGCAGTATTGGTGAAGGTGGAGTCTCAAGCCAGGGCATTAGCCAGGGAACCTCCTCAACTGAGCTCGCAGCCAAGAAGTGAAGATTCTGACTGGGATGCCCTTGTCAAATACGGCATGAGAAAGATTGAGAGGTACTGGTTATTATATCATCGTAAACCATAACTGTCCCACTGCTGGGCTTGGGTCTCCTCGCACAGAGTGGCCTACTGGTACTGGCTTAGTGCGGATTGACAGACTTCACACACTTTTCAGAACTTTATGTAGAACTCTCAGATGTGCAGGTTTCCTCACGATGTTTTCCTTCATCGTAGCAAGTGATAAATTATTATCAAATACGCATATAACTTTTTGAATTAGAGGTGCATTGTACATGATGTCATAGAATTATTTAGAGCCTAAATATTGTAGTTTCGTATCAGTGAACTGAAAAATCGGTCCCTTGTTGGACTATGAATAGTTTCCTCTAGTTTGTAAAAATCCTTTGTAGTTTGTAAGAATATTCGAGCACTTTGTATGACAGTATTGGGATAAGAGGTACTTACCCTATCTATTACTAAGCCAGGGTAATATTAAAGTGGAATCTATTGATATTTTTTTAAAGCTACACATAATCTCAAAGGCTTAATTTAGGAAGCTTGTTGTCGTGGGCCTTCTTAGAAATGCCTTGCCCTAAGGTGGAATTTCCCTTTACACTACCAACTACAGTGACCGTAAATGGCAAAGTTTCTAAGCTCTTATGGGTGTCATAAAACGTCCATTCTAAAGTTATCAGTAAGCAGCAAGGCTTAAGCTACGTCAAAATATTGCCTGGTTTCTGCCCTGACTGAAACAGACCCTTAAAGGCGCCTTTTAAATCGCACGTAAATTGTATACTTGGACTTCCACCAACAAAGAAGAAATCGGAAAGAACTGAATTGTCATGGAAAAAGTCAAAACTGAGTTGTAAGAAATACGTATACGTACTTTTTAATAAAGGAATCCGTTTCCCTCAGCCATTTTCCGCTTAATCCCATTTACAATAGAAACCAAGCCTTAGGCGGGCTTAACAACTTCCGATACTTGAATTTGCCCTAAACCTCCACACCTAAAAGGATAGACCCTATATACCTAAGTAAAAAAGATCCTATATACGTGGTGTGAAGGAAACGCTGCCGAAAACGAAGACAGATAATAGCCCACAAGAAACCTTTGATGATGAAGCGTTAAAAAATCTATCCCGATGTAATAAAAATGTTTCCTTTGGTATTTATATCCAACTTATTTTTAATTCTTATTCCAGATTCTTAAGGTCAACAGCATTGGAAATGCAACTGGATGAGGAGGTTACGTCAAATGGTGTCATTGCACCTCGCTTCATTGACGAAATTGCTGATGAAGTTGACATTATTGAAGATAAGAAAGCTCCACCTTTCCGTAAGTACCTAATTTTATTCACTGACAATTTTGTGACCAATCATTTAGCTTTGACGGAATCCATAAATGTGTGTTTGAGAGTATTATTATTATTATTATCACTCTGGCTACCTCCGACATAAGAAGAGCTCTAGTTAATAAACTGTGTCCCCGTCATGTATTTATGTATGTGCATTTCTTTGGCCATTACAGCTATGTACATTTTGATGTATGTATGTCCAGTTCTTTGGGAAGCTCGACAGATCAAACAGCTTAACAGATTATATATAACATATAAGGTGTCGTTGGATTTGTCTCCATTATAGGCGTGACATAGACTATAATCATTTATTCTACTCCCGAAAATTTTAGTAGTCAGAATTTTTGATTAAGTTTTCTAAATTTTATTTCTCCATTTCAGGTCGCCACAAGCTAAAGAAGCTAATCATTCCCATGCTGCTAATCCTCAAGCTGTTCAAGCTGAAGCTGCTTCTCTTCTTGCCCCTCATCTTGGGTCTCGCTAGCTTCAAGAAATTCCTTGGATTTATGGCTCTGATCATACCTGGTAAGTAATATAGGCCTTTATCTTTTTGTCATTTCTATTTTAGTAGTGGTAGTACTCGTCCAATGTAATGTAGTGAACTACTCTACTACTATTTGTTTAGATGGTTAAAAAATTTCAAATTATTTTACGGATACCACCATCTTCCAATGAGATAACTTAATGCATGAAACTCCTCAGTTAGTTTTACAATTCCAAAAGATACTTTAAGGATCCAATTTATGAAATTTCGTTGTCTGTTGAGCTTCATCTTTTAAACTTTCATCATCATCATCATCATCATAATATCTTCAGTATTATAATTATCCTAAAGATCATAACGATGCTTGCAATATAACATGGGAAACTTTTTTCAGTTGTTTACTAAGAAAATATAAAATATCTTAGATTCATTCCATTCTAATATTATGAAAGAAAATCCCGTCAGTGCCTTAAGTCTAAAAACTTGATAAGCCTAAAAGCTAATAACAAAAGTCTAGGTCCCCAGGCGAAGAATATTTTCATTAACTTTTTAAGACAAGGCTAACGCTTATTCACTGAAGTCAAACAGCGCTTACCGACCTTTAAAATAATTGTCTATGGCTTATTCAAACGAAGCAATCAACAAAATGCTTTGATCTATAATACCCAGATAATTGCTTTGGGATATCTAAATAAAAAATACCTCCTCATTATTCATCCTTGGAATACGCTCTCGTATTTTGCATTTTTCCACCAGAATGTTTTTGTTGATAAACGATGATTTACGAGCTGATAAATTACAAAGATACTGTTTACTTGCTGATGTGGATTTGTTTGGTATTGGACTGTTGCGGATATTATTACTCTTGGAAATTTACTCCTCTTCAGTAAAATATGGGGCTTATTCTCACAAATTTTTAGGTAACTCATTTAGACATCTCTTTTTTTCTTTTTTATACGGACGTTGCTATCAAAGGTAAGGGTGATCATAGACGGAATGCTTTAAGCTGTCAAGTATGACCTGACTGCTTAAGGCTGCTCGTGTATGACGTTCAGCTTACTTTCGATCCAGAGGAAAGCAGAAATTTTACTGATGAACTAAAATTCCTCGAACTAGATGTATGTACCTAGATGTATGTCTATCTGTGTTGTCCACGTCGTAGGGTATCCTAGTTTGAACAAATGAGTGTGTAGCGTCATGTACCTCTTCGAATTCTTTGTCTAATACAACTATATTTTTCCAGGTGTAATCGGCTACTTCAAGTTCTGCAAACCAAACCTGACGTCACCATTCTCCTCAAGCCATTACTCTGGCCCGCAGTATTCGCCAGCTGGCATTGGACTCAGCCCATATAGAGATCAGCAACCATCCCATTACGGACACTATGAGACTTATGCTGTAAGTACTAGTCCGAAATATGAACAGATAAATAGTTTATATTGGATATTAATACGTGAAAGATACATTACTGTTTAAAAAATAACCCAGGATTGTAGGGGTTTGAGATTTTGCATATAGAGAAGTACACAAATTTTAATTTCAAGCATAATATCTGCTACAAATAAAGTATCAGTTTTCCTAGTAATGGTTTTGTCCTAAATGTTTTCTAGATGGCGCTACGGGTAGGTTCCTTTTCTAACAGAATAGATAACGCTGTATCGTACTCCATAATATTCATCATATCGATCCTAATACAGACAAAACTTACTAGCTATGGTCGAATTTCGACCACAGAAAGGGTCTTCTAGCATTACTACTCTCAAACTTTTACTATCCTTGAGTATCCTAGAATATACAAAAATCTGAACTGAATTTCAGGGCGCCCACCATAACAAATATGGTTCAAACGGCGTGGCCTTCAGAGATCACGACGTAGGGCCTCAAGACCTGGCCTACCAGGGCTGGGAATACAGGAACAAAAAGAATGGAGAAGACATCAAGGCGGAAGATGCCTAAAGACTGACTATAATGATTCCTTGCTCAACTTCCAGATGCCATTTTTTGTTGTTTAATAATTGCTGCGATGTTGTTTAATAATTACAATGATAACAGTTACATGTCAAATAAAAATTGACGATGATGCCTTGCGTAACAAAAAAGCGGCTAAAATTTTTCTCATAAAGTTATCGATAAAATGGAAGGCGCAAACTCCTATTGTTACTTCACATGTGGATATTTTATTATCCGCATTTAACCGTTATAATTATTACAGTTCGGTTACTTTTGGTTAGTAATAGACACGTTAATTACAGACTTAACGAAAACTGCAAATGAAGTAATAACAGGATTTGGTTAAATAAGCGGGTAACATAACCCTGTTATTAAGACAATGTTCGTCCGTTTATCAAAAGGATAAAATATATCCCTTGATCCTCAAAAGGTAGAAAGGCTACATTACAGGGATGGATGGATATCTGAGGCCATTTTTAAAGGACTACTGTATCTATATTACTCAATAACATCGAGAATAATATGTTTAGGGATCTGTATATATTTATGTGTATCGATGTTGAGTTGCCATTTTCGGAACAACTGAGTTATTGATAAATGAATTTACTTTAGAGGCAGTATTCTAAAGTATTTTATAACAATTTATTACGTGTATAGTGATGATATGCAAATATATCAGGTCATTATACAATATAACCATCGTGAGTGGTATATTGTAGTAAGTAAAACTATGTAATGTAAGTAAATTAGTTTATTTAGATGTAACTATTATTTGTCAATTGTAAAATTGCTTAACTTATTTTATGTGTTGTTTACCGACACACGCGTTTGTACACTTTATAAGTATTTTTGTACATAAAGCTAGTATTGCTAGTGAAGCAAATATTGATTGTTAATTATTTAAATTGACCAATATATTTTTATACTTTATTATTATATTTTATTCAATTCCTTTGCACCTCCTTAAATACATTGTGGTTATTTCAATTGTTAAATAATTCAACAGGCTTTGAAACATTTGGTTATAATTGTTGTATCAAAATACGTCATACGTTGCAGAACAAAGACTGCCAGGTCAACTTATTCATTATAAAGCGCTCAAGGACAGAAGCCGCAATATTAAATTAGCTACTACAGTATACGAAAACCACAAATGAGAAAAGTTTAATTTTAATAAAATATCGTCTTGGCCAAACTTGAGAAGTTTCATCAACTATAGGTACATAATTTTATTATTGTATGTGGTGGTTCATATGGCTTATCTATGAAAGCACAAATTATCATAACATTTGAGAGTTTTCCATAAAGTTCTTAAAGGTGTGTTAAGTCTGCCAATCCGCAGTAGGCCAGCGTGGTGGACTATGGCCTGTACCACACTGTGAGAGGAGACCCGAGCCCAGCAGTGGGACAGTTTATGGGTCGAGATGATGATACCAGTATTCTAAATGCATTTTAAAAACCTCATTTCGACAAGACTGCGACAAATAAATGACAAGAAACAGGATTGGAGTTCACATCTCACGACAGTGTATGCGCAATTTCATCTCACTGGAAAATTTCATCCACATAATAAATTGTGTTTACCGTTTGGTGGATTGAAATACATAGAATAATGAATAAAACAGATGGCGCACAAAGGATTATTTCGTTTTGTTATATGTGCGCATGAATATAATTTTTTTAATTGTTTTTATTTTTTATACCTACAGGACCTGTCCAAGTTTAAGGTTTGGAAACTTAAACAAACTATTGTAATAATATAATTAATTATTCTTGTTATTATTAATCAAGAAATTGTGTTCATAGTAGCTACAAATATCGTTAAGAAAATTGTTTAGGTATACCTATTAACACAGTCGGAGCAATTAAAAATATAACTTTATTAAAATCATAATTTAACTAATATTATGCATTAAGTACTCGAATATTGCTCATAATATACTCGTAAGTATGATTTGGAAAGGATTTTTCTGAAAATATTCAACGCATCCATCTATTTACTTTAGTAATCTAAGTAGTGATGAAAAAGTAACCCTTTTGACTGGAATAAATTGAAAAGTCAATAAGAGAGTGGCTTTGCCTTGGAATATTTAACTATCTAGCTTTTCAAATACCTTTATTTAATTTATGGCCCAAAGGTAAGGAAGAAACAAAGTATTAATATACATACAGGGTGTTCCGTAAGTTGTGCGAATAATAATAATTTAAATGTAAATAATAAATATATTCGTTTTTGAAATAATTGAGGCAATATAAGACTTCAGAGAAAAATGCTTTTTGAAATATTAAATTTTGAATACACATTTTATTGAAATTCTTATTGATATTCTTAGTTAAATCTTATGGATATTCAGGTATATTTTTAAGTTAATTTTCTGTATTTTTTAAAACAATAAAATATTTGTATTCGTTAACTACTTTATTTCATATTTCTACCAGTGTCTCTGAATATGGGTCAAAACTTTATCATGATCTTTTTCTTTGCTTAAGAATTTCATTTCATCAAATTGGTTGAGAATATAAACGTTTCCTTCTTCTCTTCTAAATCTATGAGTTCCGTCTTTTCTTTGTAGCTTCTGGAAAGGCATCGGATATCTGTTATACCTCTGGTTCTTACGCGGTTTCTTCTTTATACTATTCTGAGTAGTGGTTACTGCTGGATTTGTATTCAAATTATTCTTGATACTCGGTCTCGATGGTAATGTTGGCAGCATTGTTGCAGGGAATAAATATAGTCTTCTGGTCTTTACCTTATTCTTCTTTATAATCTTCTGTACTGTACGTTTTGGAGATTTCTTGAACTTTTTTTTAGTTTTACTGTCTTCGTAGTATTTGCTGGGAATGCGAAGCATATTATCTTCTATTTCAACATATGTTGAATTGTGGTGTTCCTGAGAAGAACCGAAAGGGGTTATAAAGAGAGAACAAAAAATTAAATTCAAAATTCAAATTTGTCCGTCATTGGCAATTGAAACTATTCAACATACAGGTCGGCAATTATGACATCCTATAATAAGACATAAAGAAAATAAATACTTTTAAAAAAAATTTTGTCGTCATATCTATCTATTCCACCATCCCAAACAAATCTACGATAGAAATAGAAGGAAAATTGCAAAGGAAAATAATAAACATACATTCATTTTCAAGCATAGTTATTTACCCCGCACTCGAGATTTATTTCAATAATAAATAAATATCGTTTTTATCTAAACCCTATTGTAATCCTACATTTATATACTGACATAATCATGTTCCTATTCATTCTCCAACAAAAGCGATTGAAATCAAGATTAGATCCGTACTGTGTGAATACTATGAATGCTAATCGTAAAAACATGATTTTTATTCTAATACCGGTGAAGCACCTGAGTTCCTAGCCTGGGGTAATTACCCCTGCAGGGGTAAATTACAAATTTTGGGGTAATGAAGGACCCAATTATAAGGATCGTAAAATTTAAAAATACAGAAAAAAGTCACTTCTATTGTTTGTTTTGATAACATTTTAAAGATTGGGTAAAATTTGTTTTCATCATAGGTAAAAGGGGTCACGATATTAATAAATATAGAAAATACTAGTATAGAATATAGCTTTTTATAAAGTAGTATTTAAACTTCAGCCATTTTGAAGTGAAAATGTAAAAGAACTTTTAAGATGGCGTCCCTAGAATACACACATCTCTCCAAATATACCTTAAATTCCTACTAAAAAAGAAATCAAGCATTTGTTTAATTGCGCCATCTAGCGTGAATTTAGTTAATG
Organism: Lerema accius; assembly: GCA_001278395.1. Lineage (NCBI taxonomy): Eukaryota > Metazoa > Arthropoda > Insecta > Lepidoptera > Hesperiidae > Lerema > Lerema accius. The sequence goes on from LGAG01000761.1 coordinate 463,756, forward strand.
AGAAAAGGTCGTAATACCACAGGCTTAGGTAAATACGCAAATCGTTCTAATTACCCTCATTATTTGTGAAACCTTAATATTTTTGCACGAGATTTTTGTGGCATATTTATTTCTGTCGTTAATTCTATTTCTTTATTTTTTCTCGTATTTTGTAGGCTGGTTTTATTTTATTTGACCTCTATACGAGTAGCAATGGTTACTATATTGGACTATAGTTTAAAAGGTCTTAGGTTTGAATCAAACGAGGCTTTAAAATTACTTTGTCACTCGTTTACATTCGTCCTATTATCTTGAAGCCAAATTTTTTTAAACTTTAATTGCTACCACCTGAATTACACACATTTTTAACATAGCCCCCTTAAAATACCCCCCAAATTTTCCATGCATAAGTTTTTTTTTCTATCAATGATTTCTAGATTTCTAGCTGTTTATGATGCTTATAAAAGGAATCTTTGTGCGACTAGACTTTGTTTAACAGGCTATGTACAAGTATATTTACTTATTAAATCAATTCCTTACCGATTTAATCAACGATTCGTATGCATTCGACAGACCTCGGTTGTTTTTAGTATCTGCACCAACATTATTTAATCCCGCCGATTCCTGTCAAACAGAAGAACACAGATTTAAAAAAATCTTTATTTCTTTGTGGCCAGTATACGGTCAAATTTTCATGACAAACCTGCAATCAAAATATTTTCAAACTTGTTCGTCAGAAACTTCTAACATAGACTTACACGACCAAACTTACTCTTCAAACACGTAAAGTTTAACAAACCTTTTGTACATAATAATTAACTTGATTATGAATTAGGCCTTTATTAGAATTTATGCAAACTTAACATAAATAATTTAGTAATAGTAATATTACCTACATAAAATAAAAAAAACATATTTTTAACAAAGCCGCAGATAAGGAAAATAATTTTCTTTTCATAATACCTGCTCACTGGCCGCTGAGGTTATAATACTGGCAATAAAAAATAAAATGATCATTATTCCACGTTCAAATTGGACAAATGAGCTTGTGGAATATTTCAGTGGAGTTATATTAACTGCAATAATGGTTGCTTATAGCTCCAAACACTATTGTTCTAAACTTGACTTATGTTTGAAAAGTGGATTAAAACTTCGTAATTAGGTAAAGTTTATTTTTTTCCGTTATCGGTGTAGGGTGTTTTGTTTTGCTTTCGCGCGGTTATGCCAGTGACTGCTTTTAACTTTTTTTTTGTGTTTTACTGTTAGCCAATTTCTACTAACATTAAATCGAATAAATCCAACTTTGTAATTATTAATTATGATTAAGCAAATTAATAACGAAAATATATAGGTATTTTAGATAATTAATAATTTTACAAATTAATCAGGCATTAGACACGTCATCGTAAACGCCACTTGTGAGCCGCGAAATCGTTCGTACATTTAAGAAAAAACGGCCCAATTGGGTTTTTTTCATAAGCACGCTTATTTTTCTAATATCATTCATAATTACATTAATGAATTCATGTGAATTTCTCATCAGAACTAGTTAAATATTTTTTATGGAACTCTACTTGATATTCGACGTCTTTTTCACATTTATATCGATGGTCTATCAATGATAAAGTATTAGTAATTTACAGAATATACACTTGATCACTATGACTATTTATTTTCAATTGATTTCCAATCGTGGCATTTTTTAATTATCTAGCAAAATCGGAGTACATAGAGACTAAATATATTTTAGTGACCTTTCTTGGTGGCTTTAAATATACTTCTACGCGTAGGCGTAATTAAATTAAGAGCAAAAATAGTCAATGGAAGTACAATTAAAATTTACAAAGAAAAATCGGTCAAGCGCGATCTAATCAAACGATAATTAAATTTTTATTATAAAACTGTTTTCACCGTTTTTAACACCAAATTATGCCGAAGTCAAATGTTTCGTTAATTTTAATATAAAATATTGTTCACCAATTAAATACATTTTATAACGTTACTGCAATATTGATAAAATCATTAGTATTAATAGATGTCACTGTACTCAAAACAGTAAGTATTAAATTTTTTATTTGTCGTCGAGAAGTATTCAACATTTGATTTAAAGTATTTTTAGCACTTATTGACAAATACTACTACGACAAATAAGACAGGTACTAACGAAATAATAGACAGTATAAAAAAAATAGAAAAAATCTTATTATTATTAAAGTGCGACCAATTTGAAATCATAACCTAAAATAGTGATGTTTCTGTAATGATACTATAGAAGTATTCATTTAAAAAAATATATTAAAACTTAGCAAGGGACTCAAAGATAAGGTCAATTGAACTTGTAAACTGTAATATGGAAAATAAATTGTCGTAAATAACATACCCAATTACAGTTGTTCAAACAACCCTTATCACGACCTGATAAAGCGTTAGTCAAACTACCGACGTGTAGGCGATAAGCTATATAAATCGACGGTGCCTACGTATAAAGTGAAATTAAAAATTGAGGTTCACAGAAAATTGTACGATACGGTATGACAGAGATACGTTCATACCGCTTGAATCCTAGTGTACGTGTATAAATTAAATAAATTAGGTTGGGTATAAATATTTTCGTCGTGATTTAAAAATTAAACAATCTTGGCACTACTTTTATTTTTTTCATATTAAAAAAAATATTTAGAAGTCACATCACTAACACCCATGAACCGAGAACAAACATTTATCTGTCACATAAATATCTGCCCCGGCCGGGAATCAAACCCGGGACCCCTCGCTTTGCAGGCAGGGTCACTACCAACTAGGCTACGGGGTCGTCAACGTACGAGTGTTAATGCTTGTATTAGCGTCAGAATTTATTTTGACACTGACACGACACCATTACCGGTTCAAGCCAATGACTAAAGAAATTCTGGTTCGAGCGAATACGCCGAATTATGCCAGTTCATGCGCGCTTCCGAATGATTGAAGCGCGTATGCTAAAACGACCGTATACGCGCAGAAAACTTTTTTACACTGGCCAGTTTCACATTATCAAAAAATCAATAGTGAAAGTGAATCTTGAACTTTACACTTGTATTTCTCTAGCTTACAATGAAACCACGCCCTAACAGTACGTACTTTTCATTACGGCGACTCATTTCGGTGCGGAAAATAACATCAACTTCTTGCGCGTTTTTAATATACACGTTCTTTCATTACCGTGCGTTATTTACTTTTCTTAAAGTTCAAGTGGACGTGATAATAAGTAATTTCGGTGTGTTAGACGTACGGACGTAGGTACATGAATTCGGTGTCATACAATTTTTTAAGGGGATGCCTGTGACGCGGGGTACTGATTTTCGGGCGTATGTATGTCTGTATGTATGTATGTATGAAAGTATATACATGTCTGTCTGCGAATACGACTATAAGTATGTCTAGTTTTTTGACAAGCCCTACAGCCCAAACAGCTTGTTAGTGAGTCATTAGATTTGACTCCATCGTGGATGTGATATAGGGTTTTTTACCCCCCTTAAAAAAATATTACAGTACGCTTTTCATTGTTATACAATGATATTAGTGACTAAGTACTTACTATAACTTTGAAATACCTTACTATCGTTTGAAATTGTAAGATTTTCCTGTGAACTACAGTCTTATTTTGTCTTGCATTCGAGGGCCCCTTGTGAGATTTGTGGCCCCAGGTAAGGGCCTCATGTACCCTTATGATATTTAAAGACAAAACTGTCATTAACAAAAAAAGATAATTTAGTGCGAATAATTAAACGTAATTTAGTATCAAAAAATACTTCATTGAATTGAATAAATTCATACCGGATAGTAAAGAAGAAACATTTTCATAACAAATTGAGTGTATGAATGAGATAAACCAAATTTATTTTAACTATATAAAGTGAAAAGTGAAGAACAATAACTCCATGAAAAGGCTTACAACTCGAAGATTTCAATTGTAATAAAACAGAATAACCAAGTTCGAAAAAGATTAACGTCATAACAACAACTTAATAACTTGAAACAGGAAATGTGATCAACATTGAAGCTAAAATGTTTATCTGGGTAAGTCACATTTAAAATACAATCTTCCCCTTACTAATAAACTTTGACTAATTTTAATCGATGTCTCGTCTTTGGGTCCTTACTACCAATTTTACAAATTTTTACCCGACTACGGCGAAGCCAAAAGGAGGGCTATGATTTTGACCCGTTTGTATGTGTGTATGTATGAATGTTCATCTGTTTCCTCCTAACTCTTAAACTACTGGTCATAATATAATAAGTAGGGTATCATTAAAAGCGTCTCGTTATTCCGCTGGTTATAGGCTACATAAAATTACATATGGCGCCCTCTAGAGGCCAAAAAATCGTAAATAAAAAAAAAGTTTTTTGACTATACCGTGCTTGGTATCAAACTTAGTTCTATTATTTTAGATCTTTCGTTCTATTATTATAGACCTTAACACTATGGTTCATATTGCATCAGTCACATTGCTCCAAAGTGATTGATTCGTTAACCCATGCGAAAAGCAATCAAACTGGATATTGTCATAAAACAGAAACCTGTGATGAGGGGACACATGTTATGTGCATGTACGAGTATAATACACATCGAAATGTAAGTATAACGGAAATAACTTTATACCTACTAGCTTCGACCGTGGCTTCGCTTGCAGAATAATAATTTCTCGAAACAAAGATCCGAGGTTCAGTTAAATGTTGATTCCCAAGGGAACCTATATTCCAGGATTTTAGGATTTCATTGTCATTATTATGCATAAATTAATCTATTTTAGTGCAGCCGTAATAATCTTTTCTTGTACGTCAGTCCAAGCAGATTAATAAAGCCGTAATAGTAATGCAAATTACCTTTAATATTGAGGTAAAAAAAACACACTGGACCTGGCACCACTGAACGGGTCTGATAACTTTTTATTTTCTTAATTTAACCAAGATAAAATACTTTGTTTTCAATGGTAAATGTTTCAATTCTTAATACTTAAAGATAAAATTATGATATAAAACAATTTCACATTAATGACGATTTTTACAAGCTTTTATTTAGTTTCACCTGTCCGGTGTTTGTAATGAAATCTTGCAAGCTAAATTTCACCCACTTCCCGGTGTCATATTGAGCTAAAATTTTACACACTGGTCCAGTCCTGATGACAATGCATGTTTATTATAAGCATGATATGATACTGCTACCAGGATTGGCTCCAGACGATTGAACTCCTCAACGGTTAACAGTAGGGACTTGAAATTTTGCGCTTTTAACTAACTGTTCTTTTTCTCATTAACAAGTAATAAAAGCTTGGTTAAAAAAAAACTTTTTGTTTGTACTTGTTTATAATTAAGATGTAACGTTCACAAAGCACCGTCTACCGAGCACTCTAGCGGGAACATTATGATTTGTTACAACGTTATCTTTTTCTAACTCCGCTGTCTTGTTCTTAACGCTAAGTCTATAAAATCTTGGTCTGAATTTCTGCACTATACTGATGTGAAAAGGTAATTTACTTTTCATTCTATCTATTCCAAAAGGATGACTTGGTTCATCTTTAAGTGAGCTCAAAGGTGGTGTCATGAGAATCTTTTAATTTTTCGGCTCTCTTTTGTCTAAGGTGCTCGGAAATTACTTTTTCGCGAACGTTTTCAATTTGGTATATTATCTCTTCATAAGTGCGCGGCAATGAATTTCGCGTGCACTTTTTGAATTTGTTTTGAAAAAAATATACCCTATTTTCTCATAGCGGTTGATGAAAAGTAGAGTGTTGGTACAACTCAGGCGCAAAATATTTTATTCTAGGGCGATGTACTTTGAATCCCTCGCTACGTTCAGTATTTTACTAAATAAATTTCGCTATGCTCAGAATTCTACTCTAGAAACCGTCACTTCGCTCTGGATTAAAAAAAGCGCCCTCGCTGTAAAATATTACTTTTCTCCCTTATGATTCAATCTACTATTCATCCAATAAACAAAAAATAATTTTATTGACCAATCAAATTTATTTTCAGATCAGTAGGTTTAATCCAAAGTGTGGTGGGCCAATACTAGTGGAAATAACACCTCAATATGCGAAGACGTTTTTAGACATGTCCAATGCGTAAGTTTTTATACAGATATACATACACATACACATGCATTTACAGTCACGTCCATAAATATCTGACCCCCTAGGCGCCATATAAATATCTGACCCCCCCTAGAAAAACAACTTCCCGGTGTCCGATTGAGCTGAAATTTTGCAAGCATATATTAATGGCATGACACTACAATATTTTTATGATATTAAGCTGATCTGATGATGGAGACCGAAGGTGGCTATAGGAACTTCTTAAGTAAACCACACAACCCCATCAAAATTGGACTCGTAGACACAATACATATACATGTGTTAAAAAGTTTGATACATACTTGTAAAATTTATACAAACTCTGTTAAAAATATTCCATTATATTTTAATAACCTATGTAGTAATAAAAAATAAAAATAGATGTAATTAAGATCTACGGGAGTTGCCGCGACTACCGATAAACTGATACAGCTTAGCAGAATTCAAAATTGTTTGGTAAACTTTTAAAGTTTTTAATTTCCTGAAAAGATAATAAAAAAAACATAATTCAAAATTTTGGAAATACCCACGACGGATAAAACAGTATAATGGTAAAAGAATGCTATAAAATTTTAAAATCCCCTGACTCAGGGAATATAATCATTAAACCAAGAAAATACCCCGGGGTCTGCGTTGCAACACAATATTTCCATACGTAAATATAAATTTTGTTCGTCTCACAGTATAAAATATTAGCTTGAAATGTTTGGGGGCTATCATCAACTCTTTACAGAAAGTCTAGGCTAAATTGCTTTAACCAGGCCGGAGACAAAGTGAATAGTATATTTTAGAATGCTACTGCTGCGCCTCCTAGCGAGTTAGCACCATGGTACTTGTGTACGAACAATCCCCAGATGCTCATATATCGTTCATTAAAAACCGTATCTAAATCGGTCCAGTAGTTCTGAAAATAAGTGAGGACATTGGTTTGCACAAACCAACAAATAGGTACACATCCTCTCACCCTAAACGCATATAACATCTCCGTTCCGTCGTGGATAAAAAAAACGCTAACGCGCCAACTACATTTATCTATAGATAGTGGTTAAGGGCTCCATTCTAATTATGACAATAAAATTAACGTCGTTAAGATCATGGTTACCTCTAACAAAGTCCTCATACAAATCCACCAGATTTAACCCTATATTATGCCGTATACGACGGCATTAAAAACACTTTGATGAAGCCCAGATTTAATACAAATGATTTCTCAAATTAAAGTGCTACAGCCTTAAATTAATACATCTTAATTTTTTTATCATTTCGTTACTTTAATTTCGGTAATATTTTTCTTTGTTTTGCTGAAATGAGAACGAAATTGTAATAATTTGAAATAATATGCGTATGTTTAAAAATTGTTCTAACATTGTATCCGCTAGTAATTAATAAAATAAACAAAAAACAGAGACTATGTCTCTGACAAAAAATAATTAAAAAAGTTTTGCTACAGTGCAAAAATATTTTCACTACATTATGTACTATTTCAGGATACGTACCCGAATTGCCCAAGGAAAAGAAACCGGAAAGGGATCATTTCCCAAAGGATATGGAATGAATAAACTGGTACGATATATTTTTAACCGACTTCAAAAAAGAAAGATTATCAATTCTACATTAATAATGTACATACATACAATAATAATTGTATGTATGTAATTTTATTTAAACTGACTAATTGTCACACAGGATTATCTTGAAGAGCTTTCTAAACAAATATACTAAATTTCATAAACATATTATGTATACCTCGTATTTTTCGTCGTGATTTAAAAGGTAAACAATCTTACAGTGTCTTTTTATTGTAATTATCGATTTAAAAAGAGACGGACACAAATAAAAAATAATTAAAAAAAAACAATAATTCAACGTCAAAATAAATTTCCGTATACTACTAAATATTTTTTTTAATTAATGAAATGAATAAAAGTAGTGCCAAGATTGTTTACCTTTTATATTACGACGAAAAAACGAGGTACGTATATATGTTGTAGTCAAACCTCGAAGTCCCGGCACTCCTAAGTTTGACTAGTCAATCCTCAGGTCTGACTTTAAGCCTTAGTCAAAGCCCAAACAAATGAAATTTTTCGGCCTTTGACTGAAGTAATTTGGTCAAACCTAGGATAAATTAATTTGATCAGGCAAACGTCAAAACTCAATTTAATGAAATCGAGGTTTGACCGACTGACCAGTCGAACCTCAATTAGGTATGAGGAAGTCTTCGTTTGTCAAATAAATTTCTTGTAGGTAATAAAACAATGTGATCAAAACTCATTTCGAACTTTTGCCGCGACACGACGCTATATTTTTGGACCCGATTTTTGTAAAAAATATGTCGTAACGTTCTTAAATATGACTTTGTCAGAGATGTCACCGGGTCAAAATTTAATTCCGGAAACGTAAAAAGATGGGAATTATTATGGAGAATTTTATTCCAATTAGAACCATCCATCACAAATGTTGACTCCTTTTTTCTTGAATCTTGAATTAAACAAGCAACCTAACTAACCTAACCTAGCCCAATGCCTGTATCGTAACTGTAACTCTCTTAACCTTCCGTGCACCACGTGGGGTTTAATAAACCCCAGCCAAACAAAAATCACCGTATTTTTTTTAACGGCCGCGCGAATTAAACGAAACCTCGTATAGCTGGAACTGCGACGTTGCCGGGTCGTATAGTAACAGTAATTCATATTACCGACGCAGGCGCAGCAGATGGTCGCCCGTAAAGTGTGGCAGGGTCCCCAAGTAGTATGGGATGTCGTCTAAGAGGTAAACAATATAACATGAAAAATATACCTATTTCTACGTATTTATTTTTTTATTTTGTTTTTTATCTTATTAGGCCTTGATATAAAAGACATTAAGAAGTTTTTAGTAGAGTTTTTTATAAGGTTTAACCAAAGAAGATGACCTGCTCTTAGTTATTAAAAAAGTACTATTTTTGATACATATGCCTATAGATAATAAAAAGGTTTAATATATTTAACAAATTCATTTTATTTTTATTTCTTAATAGGTATTCCAGAAACAATATAAACACATATAAAATAAACTTTAAAAGGATATTCTCTATATATAGATAGAATGATGTTGGGGTATAGGAAACCCCACCTAGTGCAGTACGCAACTTTTATCCACGTGGTTTACGGAAGGTTAAGTGAGCGGGGGGCTCTGCCCCCCGCAGGCCCCCCTTTATGGGGCCTGTGGCCCCCCTCCCCCCTACTTTCATCACCTGAAATTATAGTAATGGTACCACAAATTTTATTCTGACTCCAATTATCCGTCCATTGTGGCTCGAAATCAAAACAGTAGATTGAGGTAAAAGTTCGAAATTAATATCTAATGATCAGAGAATTAAAAGTAAATGATAGTTACTTAGGTTATGTTAGGTTCAATCGACGTTTTATCGAGTCTGCCAGTCGCTTCTAGGATTGACTAGGCAAAGCCCAAAACAGATTATTTTACTTTCGGCGTTGGACTGAAAATTTAGGAGCTTCTAGGTTTGACTAAAAACACTTTAGTCAAAGGCCGAAATTAGAATTAGTTTTGGGGTTGGCCCGAAGGCGTTGGTCAAACCTAGGATAAACCAGTAATTGCGCGAACAGACCGCATATCGGCCTTTGACTATAACATATATTATATACCTATGTATGTACGATATTGACGACCTCGTAGCCTATTTGGTAGTGACCCTGCCTGCGAAGCGAGGGGTCCCGGGTTCGATTCCCGGCCGGGGCAGATATTTATGTGACATAATAAATGTTTGTTCTCGGGTCATGGGTGTTAGTGATGTGTTATTTGTGATGTCCATGCCACCCGCGAAACATTTAATTCTCGTAGAATCGACCATGAAACTTTTACACATATCAGTCGCAGTCTCGCAAATCCAGTAAGGAATATTAACTTCGACAAAACTAGGTCAAATACTTGTGATACTCGGAAACTTGATAACAAAATAACTAAGTAATTATAGATTATATTTCTCTTTCAGTCTTGGGATGAGGAACTTTCCATGTTTGCACAACTTTGGGCTAACCAGTGTACCTATTTAAATGATCTTTGCAGAGCAACCAGTAAGATTCAATTAACAAAGTCTCCAATAGCCAAAACTTTTGATAAAAACTATTCATCATCATAATCACATAACTTTCCTACAACTGGGCTTGGGTTTCGTCTCACAGTGAGGAATACAGACCATAGTCCACCACACT
>LGAG01000761.1:484583-505358 GCA_001278395.1 Lerema accius
ATAACCCATAGAAATAAATGGTTCAACACGCTGCTATACATCATTTCTTCAATCCTGTAAACATTGTATTTATGTAATGTATTTAGCGAACAGCTCTAACTTCATTTCGGTGGACCTTTTACCTGTTATACTTTGCTTTAATTTAATTAATTTTTAATTAACTTCTTTGCAGTTTTTAAGTTTAAAAAAGAATTTTTGAAATTATTCCTGTGTTTTTTGTGTGAAAATATTACAAAAGTAATACAAAAACACAAATGTTTCCTCTTTATAATATTCCTAGTATAGATTCGCTTCAATTTCATTAAGCTAGTTGGTTGGATGCTTCATCATCACTGACGCGTAGAAATCTCGCTGCCCTAGTGCGGACAGGTCCAGGGTTAATGATCCAAGTGTCGGGAGCTGCTATACCACCTAAACCATTTGACGACCCCGTAGCCTAGTTGGTAGTGACCCTGCCTGCGAAGCGAGGGGTCCCGGGTTCGATTCCCGGCCGGGGCAGATATTTATATGACAGATAAATGTTTGTTCTCGGGTCATGGGTGTTAGTGATGTGTTATTTGTGTTGTCCATGCCACCCGCGACACAGGGAATCCTACTGCGGGGGTATGAGTGTGATAGCGTTTTAGCGTTTATTGTTTCTAAGGGTGGCCAAGTACAGAATGGTTGAAGCAGTCGCCCTTGACAGCTTGATGTAACTCGGAAGCATTCCAAAAACTTTCTGATGCTCAGCAATTTTTTAGACAAAGAGTCAAATAAAAAAATTACAACAATTAAAAAATAATTGGGAGCCAAATAATTTAGTAAAATTTAACTATACTATTACGTAGTCAACTAAATTTTAGACATTTTTAAATGAAAATATTATTGCTTTCGATATACTACAAAAGGAAAAAAATTAGTTTTATATTCTATTAGGCATTGGTCACTTTTTAAATTATTTTTTTAGAAGATTGTGTCAACTTTACTTAATTAATTTAGAAATGTTAAACAAACATGAATAACACAATATTGTGTATAAATCTGCAGATACGGATAATATTTTTCTTTTCATAACATCTGGTCTTTTTCTTGCTGCAGTTAGGTATAGTACTCGTAATTTATCTATCTATACTAAATATATAAAGCTGAAGAGTTTGTTTGAACGCGCTAATCTCAAGAACTACTGGACCGATTTGAAAAATTATTTGAGTGTAAGATAGTCCATTTATCGAGGAAACCTATAGGCTATAAATCATCACGCTATGATGAATAGGAGAGGAGCAGCAAAAAAAAATATTCCAGAAACGGGAATATTACGCGGACGGAGCCGCCGGCGACTTTCTAGTAAAAAATAAAATGATGATTGTTCCACGTTCAAATTGATCAAAATAAGCTTGTGGGATATTTCAGCAATGCTACGTAGTTGCTTGCTCAAAATCCAAACACTATTGTTCTTAAATGGGCTTATGTTTTAAAAGTTAATGAAAACTTCGTTAAATAGGTAACGTTTATTTTTTTTTCTTATCGGTATAGGGTGTTTTGTTTTGTTTTCGCGACTAGGTTATGCCAGTGACGGCTTACTTTATTTTACAGGTAGCGAATGTCTACTAACAAATATTTGGGATAAATTCAAGTTTGTAATTATTATTTATGATAATTATGCAAATAAGTAACAATAAATAATTTAGATTATTAATATTTACGCATAAAAATTAGGCATTAAATCACGTAATTATAAACGCCACTTATGAGTCGCGAAATCGTTGTGGCACAATTCGTACATTACATTATTAATTAAACTATTAATTTAAATATTTAATAAATTATTAATTCAATTAATGGGACATTGTTAATTAATAATTAAATTAATGTGACATTATTTAATTTTTCTGGAATCTAAATGTATTTTAGTGACCTTATTTTGATAGTTTAAAAATACTTCTTAACGTAGCTTAATTAAAGTGTACGTGTACAAAAATATCCACTATGGGAGTAATTTTATATTTTCCAAAAAAAAAAATCGCTTAAGCACGATCTAAACAAACGATCATTTTATTCTAAACCTGGTTTATATAGTTTTTAACACCAAATTATGCCGAAGTCAAATGTTGTTTAGATAAAATATTGTTCAACAATTTAAGAAATTTAATAAACTTATTATAATAACAATAACCTACTTCCATTTTTTTTCGAAAAGCAACTCTTATTTGAATTATATTTAGTCTCTTTCACTCACAACGGAGACGAATACATACATACTTACATACATGCATAGGTACATACATACAAAAAACTTCACCTTCCACCTAACACAGTCAAAAATACCTTCTTACGATAATTACCTACTGCTATCTACTTGAAAAGCACCCTCTTTTTCTGTCAATAAAGGCGTATCCGCCCACATTATATATTTTGGACCTTATCTTTTACTATACATAGTACATACCTATACTATACATTAGTATACGTAGACCTAATTTAATAGGGACTATTCGTCATTTCGCACAGTAAAAACTGACAAGATCGGGCGACTTGGCACTTCTCGAAGTTACCTAATATTTCTGTCGTCAACTGGCACGATCACAAAAATGAGGTTCCTTAGTACAGTCAATTACAAGAATATATTATTTTTTTAAAACCTTCAATTTTTAGGGTTGGACTTTAAAATAATACGAAACAAGTGTTATTATAACATATTTTTTTATATTTGTCGCAAATAATATTTTTTTTAGAAAATCCCCATTTTTTGCTAAAATCTTTTTTTTTATTAATGATTAAAATGTAAAAAAAAATTTACTTGTTAGTCTAGCTTTGTAGGAGCCAAAAGAAACAATCTATTAAAACTTAGCAAGGGACTCAAAGATAAGGTCAAGTTAACTTGTAGATCATAAGGAAAATAAATTTAGACGTAAATAACATACCCAATTACAGTTGTTCAAACAACCCTTATCACGACCTGATAAAGCGTTAATCAAACTACCGACATGTAGACGATAAGCTATCGATAAATCTAAGCACCGTCAATTTAAACCGAAATTAAAAATCTAGGTTACTTGAAAATCATGATACATATTTTTGCATGTCATCGTGTATATTTATAAATATCTGAAAACAATCAGCGTCCATATTTAGGAATGTATACATTATTGTGAGAAATTCAGGTGGTTATTGTTCAGTGGCTATTTGTTTTTGAAATTCTCAGAGAGGACATCTATTTGAAAATCTGTCCGTGTATACTCGTACTTTTCAATACACTTGACTGTACATCGCGCCATTTTGTCTTTCGTTTTTTATCCGTAATTTCTTTTTTAATACTGGCCAGTTTCATATCATCAAAAAAACCAATAGTGAATCTATTAAATCGAGAACGTTACACTTGTATTCCTCTAGCTTACAATGAAACCGCGCCCTAACAGTACGTACTTTTCATTACAGCGAATCATTTCAGTGCGGAAAATAACATCAACATCTTGCGCGTTTTAAATTTACACGTACTTTCATTACCGTGCGTTATTTACTTTTTTTTAAGTTCATGTGGACGTGATAATAAGTATTTTATTTGTTTTCGACGTACGGACGTACATGAAATCGGTTTTCTATGTCATATAATTTTTTACCGGGATGCCTCTGAAGCGGGGTACTAATTTTCGAGAGTATGTATTGTCTGTCTGCGAATAAAGAAGAAACATTTTCATAACAAATTGAGTGTATGAATGAGATAAACCAAATTTATTTTAACAATATAAAGTGAAAAGTGAAGAACAATAACTCCATGAAGAGACTTACAACTCGAAGATTTTAATAGTAATAAAACTTTGCATAACCATGTTCTAAAAAGATTAAAGTCATAAAAACTACGTAATAACATGAAACAGGAAATGTGATCAAAATTTAAGCTAAAATGTTTATCTGGGTAAGTCACACTTAAAACGCAATAATCCCCTTACTAATAAACTTTGTCTAACTTTAAACGATGTCTCATCGTTGGTTTAGTAAGATTTAGTAGTATTAAATACGGAATAAAAAGGCTTTAAAATCGCAATCGTAAAGTAAACGCGTCAGTAAAAAGAGACAGACATAATAAATAAAGTGAGAGAAAATGAGATAGACGGTGTGACATTTGGCTACTAGAATATCTTATAAGCGACATCTATTAGCATGTCAGTAGTACTATTTTGTTAAGTGTTCAATTCTGCTGTGAGTACAGTGACATCTATTAATAAAACCTAAAATAAATTTAAAATGGAATGAGTAAATTGTTTCAAAATGTGTATACCTACATGACATAATAAGTTTTAATAAAAATGGTAACTTGGTGTTTTGTATACGTGTCATTACATTTGTCTCATTTTCGTTTTCGTCTTATTACCTGATGTTCTATTGTTTTAGATCTTAACCCTGTGGTTCAGCTTGCATCTATCACAATGCTCAGATGTTATAGATTCGTTGTCACAATTACACAGTAATAAGTATTGCCCTAAAACAGAAGCCTGTGAGGAGGGGACACATGTTATGTGCATGTATCATCGACCTGTGAGTATAACAGAAATAACATATAACATAATAATTTTACAGTATAACAAGAATAAAATTAAAAGAATTAAAAAAAACAAGCTTTTATTACTTGTTAAAAACAAAAAGAACTGAAAAGTAAAAAGGTGCAAAATGTCAAGTCCCTACTGTTAACCGTTGAGGAGTTCAATCGTCTGGAGCCAATCCTGGTAGCAGTATGACATCATGCTTATTATACCTAATATAAACTTGAATTGTCATCAAGACTGGACCAGTGTGTAAAATTCTAGCTCAATCGGACACCGGAAAGTGGGTGAAATTGAGCTTGCAAGATTTGATTACAAACACTGGGACGGGTGAAACTAAATAAAAGCTCATAAAATAAATGAGGTGCCTTTTATTTTCTCATAGTGGGCGATGAAAAGTAGAGTGTATTACTCAGAAGCAAAATATATTTTTAGCTGGATAGTAAATGGCCGTACTGTGAATCATTCTCTAAGTTCAGGATTCTACTAAATAATCGCTCGTTATGCTCACGATTCTACTCTAGAATCTGTAACTTCGCTCTGGATTCAAAAAAGCACCCTCGCTGTTAAAATATTACTTAGCTCCCTTATGATACTATTTACTATTTTCCAACAAGCAAAAAATAATTTTATTACACAATAAAATTTGTTTTCAGAACGAAAAGCATGGACCACATTGTGCTTATCAGATGGTATTGTCGAAAAACGCTGATTACGACGAGACGTTTCTACAGGGTTCCAATGCGTAAGTTTCTAATATACATACACAATTCATATTCACATCATGTAAAAAATTACCTGTAAAATTTATCCCTCTGTTAATAATGGTACACGAGTATTTTAATAATCTATGAATCTATGGTATGATGTAGTGACAAAAATATAACATTTTAAGATCTACGGAAGATGTTAGGATTGCCGACAAACTGATACCTACAGTTTGGGAGAATTTAAAATTGTTTTGTAAACTTTTAAGTTTACGTAAAAATAATTTTAAAAATTTTGCTACAGTGCAAAAGTATTTTTACTACATTATGTACTGTTTCAGGATACGTACCCGAATTGCTCAAGGAAAAGAAACCGGAAAAAATGGGTCTCTTCCCAAAGGATATGGAATTATGAAACTGGTACGATATATTTTTGTTTCTAAGTTTAAGATAGATTAATGCTAATGTAATATCATTGGCATACTGGACAGCCTACTTAGCTTGAGGGATTTCAACATAAAATGTATCATTGGCTGGTGCCATAGGCAATATAATTTTTTTATTACAAGTTTTTACCAGTCAGGATTTTTACATTAATTATTACTATCAATGCGCAAGCCTCATTGCAGGTGTCTCCATTATATTAGATAGTCATCCGTCTTATGATTGTCCAATATCAACAATTATAGTTAAGGCACTTTTCTTTTTTAGTCTTGGGATGACGAGCTTGCCACGTTTGCACAAACATGGGCGGACCAGTGTACCCTTGGCCCAGATCTTTGCAGAGCAACCAGTAAGATTTCATTAACAAAGTCTCCAATAGCCAAAACTTTAGATAAAAACTATTCATCATCATAATCACATAAGTTTCCTACAACTGGGCTTAGGTTTCGTCTCACAATGAGTAATGCAGACCATAGTCCACCACACTGGCCCAGTTTGTATTGTCAGACTTCACTTAGTTGTTCAAGTGTCGTCGAAATGTTTTCCTTCACCATATACACACTTAACCGTTTGTAAAATTAGAGGTGCATGCCGGATTTGAATTCTGAAACTCCAGTTTGGAAGACCAGAGTTCAAGTTACTAAGCTATCGCTACTTTGCTTTCATTACTATTCACGCTGAAAACAAGTAATGACTTATTTTTTTATATATATATGCCTTTGAAGAATATTAATTCTGTTGTTTAAGAGAGGTTTCCGGATCCCAGCCAAGTATTGGGCATCTTTCGATTCTCGTTTCCGGACTGGATGTCAGTCACAAACTCTTCTGAATTCCCCTCAGATGGCCAGATTTACGACAAGGTCATGTTCGCTATAAAACTGATTCTCAATGCATGGTACAGCCAGAAAAGCAGCGTTACACCAGAAATGATTTATCATTATCCGGACTTCGAAGCGTAAGTATTGACTAGGTTTAATAATATAAATAGCCAGAGATAGTATGAGAGTGTAAACCATAATATAAATAGCCAATGAGAGCATAAAAATGTAAGCCGTAATATAAATGACCAATGAGAGTATAAGAATGTAAGCCATAATATAAATAGCCAATGAGAGCATAAGAATGTAAGCCGTAATATAAATGACCAATGAGAGTATTAGAATGTAAGCCATAATATAAATGAGACTATAATAATAAGAGCCTAATAAGGGCCGCAAGATCAAAGCAGGCTTAAACCACGGTTTATGTAATCTAAGTTCAAGTATAATCTATGGTTTAAACTGTGGCCGTAAGATCAAGTGCCAAAATACCAAAGATCAAATAAACTTAGATTAATCTTTTAAACATGGCAATATTCTTTACTTAAATTGAAAATAATGACATAAGTGACATTATCAGAATAGTTTCACGTTGACATTAACAAATCAAATGAAAGAAATCACGCCACAAATGTAGGTTCAGGGTAAGCATAGATCAAAGTAATATATAAGGAAAAGCGTAAGTGAGCAGCAGCAGCCATTTTGAATTGAGAAAATGACAAGTCAAAAGAAAGTTTAATCCCTACAATGATGGTATAAACCAACCTGCGGAAGAGTTTAAACTAATCGATAGTTTAAACTGGACTTGGTAATCTGCTATAGTTGATTAAACTCTGAAGCGTAGCTTAAACTACTATTGATCTTAGGGCCCTAAGCCATGACAAATTCCGGACTTCTGCGCCAGGCTCATAGAATTCAGAATCTGATTTTCGGAATGATTCCGGACATTTGCGCCCGCCTTATAATAGCCAATAGGCTAATAAGACTAAGCTTATATACATTTTTTATATTAATTAATAATTAATATTTTATTTCTAGATATTCGGTAACTTCACCAATTGGGAACACATATCTTAAAATGGTTCACGGGTCCGCCACTCATATGGGCTGTGGTTTATCAGTGTATACCGAATACGTCTACCACGACAATTATGCGCCTCTGAACTTCCATATATGTAAGTTATTCATATTCTTCTAAGCCACGTCATGTAGCAATAGTTATTGTAGACCGTCATCCAATGCGTTTTAGGTACAATTTCCAACGTTGCGGAATTTGAATGATGAATTTAAATATCTATTCTCGTTTAGGGTGTCTTTTCTTTGTCTATGTGTGTTGTCCATGACACCAATAGGATTCGTGTTCAAGTGACATTTGACCATTTCTTTTGTTACACTAACAAACCCCAACACCCCCACAGATTTTCACAGACGGGATTTTTTTTTTTAAATGATAGGTACGTTAAAACTTCACGAGTCATTTTAGTATGTTATTCCTTCTTTCGAATATACGCAGTAACGAATTCATAAGTCCGTTTATGTAATGAACACTTTGTCAGTTAAATTCTTAATAATCTTCATCGTGATCTCGCAATCGTGTTTCTGTACTGCAGTACTGTAAGGCAGCGTTTCTCAAATTATAGACCTGGTGGGTCACTTATGACCCTGATGAGAGAAAAGTCGACACATCACCAAGAAAGCGTCAAATTAAAATTGGAATGTAAAATAAAAAAATAATAAAAAATCTCATTTATTCCATTAACTACTCTAATCAATCTACTCATCTCTCATTAACTACTCAAAATCTACTCATTAACAAACACCTCATGGGGCCTAGCATGAATTTAAAAAATAAAAGAAATAAAAAAGTAAAATTTGAAATGTACCGAACAAGGGCGCTACAACTTTTAAAATTTAAAAAGTTTTTAGGAAATAAACGATGCATTATAATTTATTACTTATTACTATCCAACGGGGCCCCCAATTAAACCAAGGGCCCCGACATGTTCGGGCAGCTCTATCCATGAACTATAATTATAAAATTCATCGATTGCCGCGACCTTTGAAATTCTGTAGTAACGTATTCGATTATGTTTTTTTTCTCTGAATGAGATACAAAAATATGTATCTATTTTTTATTTTTTTTTATCGCCCACAGAGGAGTAGTTTTAAAAAATATGGGAGTTATCCCAAGAAAACCTATAATCGGGAAATGTATCCTATGTCCTTTTCCTGGATGCAACCTATCTGTGTACCAAGTTTCAGCTTAATCCGTTCAACGGTTAGAGCGTGAAGGACCCACAAACATCCAAACATCCAAATATCCAAGCATCTTTACAAACTTTTACATTTATAAGTAGGATAGTAAACTCAGTCCCTGAAAGATTTTATGAGTCAGAATTCAGTCAAATTTGGAAACCACTGGCGCAAAGTATAGCAGGGAGTGAAATAAACAGAACGCTCGAAAAGCCTGTTTGTGTTTAATTTGATGTCGAAGGCCCGTGTTTACAATGTTTATACGACCGTTTAGCTTTGTAAACAGTTGCTAGCTACAGACTTTTTTTATAAACTTACACAGTTCTCTTTTAAAACTGGCTTTTTGAGCCGTTTTGTTATCAAGTAAAAATCTTTTATAACTTAACTTCCCCTGCTCATTTTAACGACATTAAAAAGACATTTTGGTTGACAAATACGATTTTTTGGAAAACAAAATTTCACTCTTTTAAATTCGAGAAAATAGTTTTAAATTTTTCGAAATTCGAGAGCTTTACTTTCTGTTTCTTCTTTTCCTGTTTAAAATCGTAACAGCTATTTGGTAATTTGTTAAAAAAAGCTGAGGGGACATTTTTCTTTTCTCATGAAAGCTTCACCCTCCAAAACGCCCTTTACCAATATTTTAAATTTATTATTTTATCAGTACAGGCAGTATGCAATTTTTCGGCCAGTCCTAAAGTAGGGACAGCAGTATACAACTTGGAACCTGCAACCGAGGTCGGATATACGGTCAGATGCGGTTGTCCGATGGGCTATGATGAAGACTTCAACTGTATGTGCATTGAAAACCGAACAGGTAAGTTATTCTCCTGTATGCCACAATGTAGAGAGAATAACAGAGGTTAAACCCCATAGTGAGTGCGCTCGAACAACGCACACATACACACGGATTACTGACACGGATTTCGGCTTCTGCTCGGAAGTGTTTTAGTACGAAAGCGTAAAGATGCGTGCGCACCGTGCGATCAGAAATGTCGTACAGTCACGTGCAATGAAATGTATACACTGGCAGATTTTTAAATAAATATCCACTCTGAAAATATCAAATACAAATAGCCACTTAACAATTCATACTATGTATCATAAATAAAGGAAAATATTTTAAAAAATTAACCCGTTATATAAACGTATTTACGTACAACATACAGCTGTGTCTGTGACAGAGCTATACCCATTTTTTTTTTATTATTTAGTCATGCGAATGTTGAACAAATATTTTCAGCATTAGACCTCGAATTCTGTGTGGGGAACAGTTGTAGACAATCAGTTGTTGTGATGCCAATCTTTACTGTAGAAGATGCTCCCCCGAATGCGTTGGTACCACGGTAAGTACCTCCCGAGCCTCGCAACCCTGTCCCACTGCTGGGCTCGGGTGTCCTCTCAGTGTGAGGGGTACAAGCCATACTCCACCATGCTGGCCAAGTGTGGATTGGCAGACTTCACGCACCTTTGATAACTTTATGGGAAACTCTCAGGTGTGCAGGTTTCCTCACAATTTCTTCTTCACCGAAGCATTTTATTAATGGTCGATAAACTTATAGTAATACGTAACGCAATTTTTGAGGATTCTTGACCCCCCTCCCCCATGTGTAACGCGACGTTGCGTTTTTCTGTAACCTCCCTCCCTCTCCCTAAAAGTTATGTAACACCCAAACCATATCCCTAAAAAAGTTGCCATTTTGCTGACTTGGGCAAATTATATTCCCTATCTTTTTGTAATAAAAAAATGTTACGTAACGCCTTGTTACATACCATCCTCCAACTTATGTAAAGCGTCATAACATTTTACAACATAAATAAAGAAGCTCCTAGAATTTTTTTCATCTCTAATTAAAGATTATTAGGTGTTTTATAATATTTTTTACATTATTATTTATTTTTCAGAAATAAATCTCATCACGCTAAACATTTAGGAATATATAAAAAGATTGGGAACTATTCGTATGTGATCGACACACGATCATTAAATGTAAGTAATGTAACAGATAGTTAGCTAAATAAATTCATTTATTTCGTTATTTACATTAAATGTGTTTGTAACTCACTTCTTCTCTATACAAACTTTCAATATCAAGGAAAACCCTTCTCTATGCTATAAAATCGATGGTTTGACAGTGATTTATTAAATAACTAGACGATACCCGCGGCTTTGCCCGCAGAAGAGTAGAATTCATCCCACGGGAACCTATTAACGGGATAAAATATATCCTATGTCCTATTCCTGGATTCAAACTATCTGTGTGCCAAGTTTCAGCTTAATCCGTTCAATGGTTAGAGCGTGAAGGAGGGACAAACATCCAAACATCCAAATATCCAAATATCCAAACATCCTTACAAACTTTCACATTTATAATATTAGTAAGATTCTGTTGTACCTCTTTTACAGCCACAAAAATTAACGCAACTTACCAACCTACTCAAAGGATTCGATATATTAAGGTAACGGTTATTACAATTTTTTATTAGTAGGTACTAGCAATCGCCCCGCGTAATTTTACCGTTTTTGCAATATTTTTCATCGCTGCTCCTCTCCTATTCATTTTAGCGTGATGTTATTATGTATAACCTATAGCCGTCCTCGATAAATGGATTATCTTAAACTAAACTGTTTTTTTAAACCTGTCTAGTAGTCCCTGAGATTAGCGCGTTCAAAGAAACAAACTCTTCAGCTTTATATTATTGGTATAGATATAGACTAGAATACCGGGCAGACGTTGATATGCCACATATTTTGTTAATCGCTCCGTTTTCCACACGAGGTACCTACTTCTAACGTGGTAAGGTAAATATAAGCCTGTATTTTTTCCAGTCCCAATTCTTCGGCGAATCAGCCAAAAGTTGGACGGCAAAAAGTGTCGAGTAAGCAATACTATTATAGTAAAGCGGAGCTTCCGGCATTGAAGCACGTTCTAAGAGTAAGTTTGAAGGAAATTCGAACTTGTACCCGTCTTGGCACATTTTATTTTTCTACCTATTTTTACTTCACTGCGTCAACAAAAACATGTTTTTTAAGCGTATGTATGTAATTTTTTTTGCATTAAATACTTGGGACAGAATACTCGGACATGCCAGAGATTGTTTTAATTAACGTGTCCCGATTAAACTTTGCAGGTAATAAGCTTATAATATAAAGAGAAACTTTACTAAATAGATATTATATTTTCTTCTTTTAGCACACAGATAAACATGATAGTATATTTTCGAGAGCTCAAAAATTTCAGTTACCAGCCAGAAGGTCATTTGAATCGAACAGAATCCCAGATAAAGTTGTTAAGAAAGATGTCGCGCCTCGAAAAGACTTCTCAAATGTACAGAAACTTACAGAAAGATATTTGAATAACAAGAGAAATCATGTAGGAAATACTTTCAAAGGAGTACACTATGAATATACTTCAAAAGAACCCTTCACTGCGAAAAAAAATGATCGACGTGTTACAAATAATCTTTTCCATAAAGCTAAGGATACAAATCCCTACAAAATTCTGGATACTAATCCTAACCCAAAATTTGGTTACGTACATTTGAACAGGACAAAAGATGTCAAAGATGTCGATATGACACCCTTAAATGATAACCGCGATAAAAAGTTAATGAATTTACTAGAAAATTTAGAGAAAGAAGTGAATCATATACAATTAGATTCAACAGATAAAGAATTATTTGATATGAGAATCCGCAAAATATATAATAGGTTGGTTGGCTCACGTGATATTCCCCAACCAAAGGATAGAAGAGGTAATGAAGAAATTAATAAAAACTTGCTTAACTACGAACTGGCAGTTGACAATGAGTTTAACAATAAAGAAACAGAAAAAAATGACAAGATCAATAAATTAAGACTCAATGGTATTAATGGACTCATAAAACGAGACCAGAATTCCATTAGACGCATAGGCAATAATTATAGACCTATTAACTATGACAAACATGATATTGTTAATGATAACAATATATTTTATCCAAAAATTGTTTCGAATACAGATTATCATTTGGGTTTCGAAAGAAGAAAGTATTATCAAGACAAACTCAATGATTTACAAAGGAAAATTCAGAGAGTAAGAAATACTAGACAAAGCAGTGTAAGTGAAATACCTACTTCGTTAATAATACCAATTGTTAAATAACGAGAAATATATAGCTTAAATAACAATTGGTAATGTTGACCAAATAACAACTCAGTGATTTCCAATACAATATAATACACAATCCACATAACATTTGAAACCAATGCTCTTCGTTCGAATAAAAATTAGCGTTACGACTATGTCGGTTCGACTTGATTAGAAATATTTTAAGACCAGTCATATTGATTTAAGAACAAATGAACTTTTTTGTCATACTGATACAAATTACATGTTATATTTAAATCCTTTTGCGTCCATCGAAAATATAAACCAACCATACAGATATATAGCCAAGTAATAAATGGTTGCTTGCATTCGCTTTAGCTGATAAACCAACGGGGATTTTGACTTCTGATATTACCATCGTGTTGCTAACAAATAATACGGCAATAACTAATATGCCTAAATTATTTATTCCATTATTTCAGGCTAACTCACCACGTCACATAGTGCCTGTACGTCCTACGAAAACCCAGTTGCAGATAAGACCCAGCAAGTCAAAGCAAATGGATACATTCTACATACCTGATCGAGCTCGATTTATACAAGGATTTTGATAATATATCACTTTAAAATAATAGATATTAACCCATAGAAATAAATGGTTAAACACGCTGCTATACATCATTTCTTTGATCCTGTAAACATTGTATTTATGTAATGTATGTTACATTAGCGAACAGCTTTAACTTCACTTTGGTGGATCCTTTGCATGCAATACTTTGCTTTAATTTAATTATTAAGACAATGTAATATTTGATGACTGTTGCTCAGATTTATGTCTCTTTTTTTAACCCACGATACGTATACCTATAAGTTGTAATTGTAATTAAATTATTATTAGTACCTACATTGTTACTTTTAATTATTCTGTAAAATTTGAGTAAAAAAATAATTTAATTAACGAGTGTAAATAAAGGTTAATTTATCGAAAAATTGTAATTTTTAATTAACTTCTTTGTATTAAACAAAATAATGATGATTCAGTGATAAAGTATGCAATTTTTCATGAATGTCTTCATAAGACGTTATCACGTAGAATTATGGTCCATAGGTAAATGGACTTTGCAGACAGCCATTCTTTAAATGTCATATAGCGTATGTCGCTCAATGAAGATGCAGTTTTTAAGTTTTAAAAAATAATTTTTGAAATTGGTCCTGTATTTTTTGTGTGAAAACATTACAAAAGTAATACAAAAACACAAATGTTTCCTCTTTATAATATTCCTAGTATAGATTGGCTTCAATTTCATTAAGCTAGTTGATTGGATGCTTTATAATCACTGACGCGTAGAAATCACGCTGCTCGAGTGCGGATAGCTCCAGGGTTAATGATCCAAGTGTCGAAAGCTGCTATAAAACCTAAACCATGGTTTCTAAGGCTGGCCAAGTACAGAATGGTTGAAGCAGTCGCTCTTGACGGCTTGAAGTCCTCGGAAGCGTTCCAAAAACTTTCTGTCGCTCTAGGACAGTGCCTGACAATTTTTTTAGCCAAAGAGTCAAATAACAAAATTACAACAATAAAAAAATATTTGGGAACCAAATCTGCTTATAGTAAACTTTTGTTATACTAATAAGTAGTACACTAAATAAAACTAAATTTCAGACATTTTTAAATGAAAATATTACTGCGCCTTCGGTATATTACGAGTTCATTAGGAAAAAAAAGAAAAAAAGAGTGTTGTATTCTAATAGGCATTGGTCACTTTTACATTTGAACGATACGATTACATTTTATGAAAATGTCATAAATGAAATCGACGACTACACCTTTTACATTACCAAATTATTTTTTTAGAAGATATTGCCCACTTCACTTAAATTGATCAAAATGAGCTTGTGAGATATTTCAACGAAATTTTATTATCAGCAATGCTACGTAGTTGCTTGCCCAAAATCCAAACACTATTGTTCTAAACTGGGCTTATGTTTGAAAAGTGAATGAAAACTTCGTTAAATAGGTAACGTTTATTTTTTCCTTTATCGGTATAGGGTGTTTTGTTTTGTTTTCGCTACTAGGTTATGCAAGTGAAGGTTTAATTTTATTTTACAGAACAATATTTGAGATAAATCCAAGTTTCTAATTATGAATTATGATATGCAAATAACGAGAAACTATGAATTTGTTATAAAAAAAAGTTTATTAATATTTTCACATTAATAATTAAGCATTAAATCAGGTGATAGAGGTGTATCCACTTACATTCTATATTTTGGACCTAACCTTTTACTATACTACTATATACGTACCTACAATATACCTATATACGTAGACCTAATTTAATAGGAAGTTATTCGTCATTTCGCACGGTAAAAACTGACAAGATCGGGCGACTTGGCACTTCTCGGATTTAACTAATATTTCTTTGGTCAACTCGCACGATCACAAAAATGTGGGGTTCCTTAGTACAATCAACTACAAAAATCCTTTTTTAAAACGTTAAATTTTTTATGACTGGACTTTAAAATAAAACAAAAAAAAATGTTATTGTAACATATTTTTTTATATTTTTCGCAAATCATATTTTTTTAGAAAACCCATTTTTTGCTAAAATCTTAATTTTTTTTTAATGATTCAAATGTAAAAAAAATATTTAACCTGTCAGTCTAGCTTTGTAGGAACCAAAAGAAACAATCTATTTAAACTTAGCAAGGGACTCAAAGATAAAGTCAAGTGAACTTGTAGACTGTAATATGGAAAATAAATTTAGGCGTAAATAACATACCCAATTACAGTTGTTCAAACAACCCTTATCACGACCTGATAAAGCGTTAGTCAAACTACGGACGTGTAGGCGATAAGCTATCGATAAATGTAGGAAATCTGTGTCTATATTTTGACAAGAATGTATACATTAATGTGAAAAACTCTGTTGGTTACAGAGTATGAATTGTTAAGTGGCTATTTGTTTTTGAAATTCTCAGAGAGGACATCTATTTGAAAATCTGTCTATGTATACTTTTCATTGCACGTGACTGTACAGCGCCATTTTTGTCTTTCTTTTTCTATCCGTAATTTCTTTTTTTTTTATTTGCCAGTTTCATATTATCAAAAATCCAATAGTGAATCTATAAAATCGTGAAGTTTACACTTGTGTTTCTCTAGCTTACAATGAAACCGCGGCCTTGCACTACCTACGTACTGCTCATTACAGCGACTCATTTGGGTGCGGAAAATAACATCAACTTCTTGCGCGTTTTTATTTTCACGTTCTTTCATTACCGTGCGTTATTTACTTTTTTTAAGTTCAAGTGGACGTTATTTCGCTGTGTTCGACGTATGAAGGTTTTTTTACGTACATGAAATCGGTTGTCGGTGTCATTATAATTTTTTACCGGGATGCCTCTGAAGCAGGGTACTGATTTTCGAGCGTATGTATGTCTGTCTGTATGTATGTATGTCTGTCTGTGAGTATGACTGCAGTTTATTTTGTCATTCGTTCGGGGGCCCCTTGTGAGATTTGCGGCCCAAAGTAAGGGCCTCATATACCCTTATGATATTTAATGACAAAAATTACATTAACAAGAAAGATAATTTAGTGCGAAGAATTAAACTTGATTTAGTATCGAAACATACTTTATAGAATTGAATAAATTCATATTGGACAGTGAAGAAGAAACATTTTCAAAACAAACTGAGTAGGTATATGAATAAGATAAACCAAATTTATTTTCTCAATATTAAGTGGAAAGTGAAGAACAATAACTCCATGAAAAGGCTTACATCTCAAAGATTTAAATTGTAATAAAACAGAATAACCAAGTTCGAAAAAGATTAAAGTCATAACAACGACTTAATAACTTGAAACAGGAAATGTGATCAACATTGAAGCTAAAATGTTTATCTGGGTAAGTCACATTTAAAATACAATCTTCCCCTTACTAATAAACTTTGACTAACTTTAATCGATGTCTCATCTTTGGTTTAATAAGATTTAGTATTACTAAATACGGAGTAAGCAGGCTTTAAATTCAAATAACCTGACGACGCCAGAAGATGGGTGATGTTTTTCGAGCATATGAATGAAATACCAAACAGATTTTGAAGTGAAATCTTCTTTAGCATCGTGTTATTTTAAAGTCGATGAAAAGTAAACGCATCAGTAAAAAGAGACAGACATTCAAATAACGCGAGAGAAAATAAGATAGACGGTATTACATTTGGCTTCTAGAATTTCTTATTAGCGACATCTATTAGCATGTCAGTAGTACTATTTTGTCAAGTGTTGAATACTGATGTGAGTACTGTGACATCTATTAATAAAATTGAAATGGAATGAGTAAATTGTTTCAAAATGTGTATACCTAGATGACATAATAAGTTTTAATAAAAATGGTGACTTGGTGTTTTGTATACGTGTCATTACATTTGTCTCATTACCTTGGAGGCAACATTTTTGATGGTTTACTTCAACCACTTGTGAATTGCACACATTTTTTGTTTTCGTCTTATTATTACCTATTGTTTTAGATCTTAACTCTGTGGTTGAGCTTGCATCTATCACAATGCTCAGATGTTATAGATTCGTTGGTCCAAAAAACATTATATGGTAATGATTATTGCCCTAAAACAGAAGCCTGTGACGAAGGGACACATGTTATGTGCATGTATCATCGGCCTGTGAGTATAACAGAAATAACATAATAATATTACAGTATAACAAGAATAAAATTAAAAGAATTAAAATAAACAAGCTTTTATTACTTGTTAATAAGAAAAAGAACTAAAAATTAAAAAAGTACAAAATTTCAAGTCCCTACTGTTAACCGTTGAGGAGTTCAATCGTCTGAAGCCAATCCTGGTAGCAGTATGACATCATGCTTATTATACCTAATATAAACATGCATTGTCATCAAGACTGGACAAATGTCTAAAATTTTAGCTCAATCGGACACCAGAAAGTGGGTGAAATTTAGCTTGCAAGATTTGATTACAATCACCAGGACGGGCGAAACTCATTACTCAGGCAAATATATTTTTAGCTGGATAGTAAATGGCCGTACTGTGAATCATTCTCTACGTTCAAGATTCTACTAAATAATCGCTCATAATGCTCACGATTCTACTCTAAAATCCCTCACTTCTTTCAGGATTCAAAAAAACGCCCTCGCTGTAAATATATTACATTGCTTCCCTATGATACTATCTACTATTCTTCCAATAAACAAAAAATAATTTTATCGCAAAATAAAATTTATTTTCAGAACGATAAATTTGGACCACATTGTACTTATCAGATGGAATTGTCAAGAAAAGCTGATTATGACGAGACGTTTTTACAGGGATCCAACGCGTAAGTTTTTATACAGATATAAGTATATACTACACAATTCATATACACATGTAAAACTTTTTAAAAATTACCTGTAAAATTGATATCTCTTTTAACGAACTCTGTTAATAATAGTACACGAGTATTTTAATAATTTATTTTATGGTATGATGTAGTGATAAAAATAAAACATTTTAAGATCTACGGAAGATGTAAAGACTGCCGATTAACTGATACCTACAGTTTGGGAGAATTTAAAATTGTTTTGTAAACTTTTAAGTTCACATAAAAATAATTTTAAAAGTTTTGCTACAGTCCAAAAGTATTTTTACTACATTTTGTACTGTTTCAGGATACGTACCCGAATTGCTCAAGGAAAAGAAACCGGAAAAAATGGGTCTCTTCCCAAAGGATATGGAATTATGAAACTGGTACGATATATTTTTGTTTCTAAGTTTAAGATAGATTAATGCCAATGCAATGTCATTGGCACACTGGACAGCCTACTTAACTTGAGGGATTTCAACATAAAATGTGTGCCACAGGCAATATAATTTTTTTATTATAAGTTTTTACCAGTCAGGATTTTTAAATTAATTATTACTATCAATGCGCAAGCCTCATTGCAGGTGTCTCCATTATATTAGATGGTCATCCGTCTTATGATTGTCCAATATCAACAATTGTAGTTAAGGCACTTTTCTTTTTTAGTCTTGGGATGACGAGCTTGCCACGTTTGCACAAACATGGGCGGACCAGTGTACCCTTGGCCCAGATCTTTGCAGAGCAACCAGTAAGATTTCATTAACAAAGTCTCCAATAGCCAAAACTTTTGATAAAAACTATTCATCATCATAATCACATAACTTTCCTACAACTGGGCTTGGGTTTCGTCTCACAATGAGGAATACAGACCATAGTCCACCACACTGGCCCAGTTTGTATTGGCAATCTTCACTCAGTTGTTCAAGTGTCGTCGTAATGTTTTCCTTCACCATATACACACTTAACTGTTTGTAAAATTAGAGGTGCATGTCGGATTTGAACTCTGAAACTCCAGTTTGGAAGACCAGAGTTCAAGTTACTAAGCTATCGCTTTGCTTTATATTACTATTCACGCTGAAAATAAGTAATATTTTTTTATTTTTTTGTATGCCTTTCAAGAGTATTAAGTCTATTGTTTCAGAGAGGTTTCCGGATCCCAGCCAAGTATTGGGCATCTTTCGGTTCTCGTTTCCGGACTGGATGTCAATCACAAACACTACTGAATTCCCCTCAGATGGCGGCGAAGGCCTGTATTACGAAAAGGTCATATTCGCCATAAAAATGATTCTCAACGCATGGTACGACCAGAAAACCAGCGTTACACCAGAAATGATTTATCACTATCCGGACTTCGAGATGTAAGTATTGACTAGGTTTAATAATATAAATAGCCAATGAGATTATAAGAGTGTAAGCCATAATATAAATAGCCAATGAGATTATAAGAATGTAAGCCATAATATAAATAGCCAATGAGATTATAAGAATGTAAGCCATAATATAAATAGCCAATGACAGTATAAGAGTGTAAACCATAATATATAAATATCCAATGAGAGTATAGTAACGTTAGCCATAATATAAATAGCTTATGAGATTATAAGAGTGTTGGAGCCATTATATAAATAGCCAATGAGAGTATAAGAGTCTAAGACATGACAAATTTCGGACTTCTACGCCAGGCTCATAGAATTCAAAATCTGATTTTCTGAATAATTCCGGACATTTGCGCCCGCCCTTTAAATAGGCAATAGCTAATAAGGCTAAGCTTATATTAATTTTTTGTATTAATAAGTAATAAATAAAGCCGATGATAATGACAGTTTTTGTCTATCGAGACTTTAGGAAGTTTTATTGTAACATGTTTGTTTATTTATAAAATTCATTTTGTGTTATTCATTTTATTTTAATTTTTTGACGTTCGTTAAGTGAGCTATTAGTTCCTAAGACGAAATAAATGATTTGAATTTGAATTTAATTAATATTTTATTTCTAGAAAGTCGGATATTCCATCACGTGGAAACACATATCTTAAAATGGTTCACGGGTCCGCCACTCATATGGGCTGTGGTTTATCAGCGTATACCGAATACGTCTACCACGACAATGATGCGCCTATAAACTTCCATATACGTAAGTAATTTATATTACATTGTTCTAAGCCACGTCTTGTAGCGATAGTTATTGTGGACCGTTATCCAATGCGTTCTAGGTTTGATTTCCACTGATGCGGAATTTGAATGATGAATTTAAATGTCTATTTCTTGTTTTCCATGGCACCCATTGGATTCGTGGTAAAGTGACATCAGGCCATTTTTTGTTACGCTAACAAACTTTCTATCTTCCCCCCTATTCACCAAATAGTTTTCATTTTTTCGTTTACTTTCTGTTTCTTCTTATCCTATTTAAATCGCAACAACTATTTGGTAATTTGTTTAAAAAAGCTGAGGGGACTTTTTTCTTTTCTCATGAAAGCTTCACCCTCCAAAACGCCCTTTACCAATATTTTAAATTTATTATTTTATCAGTACAGGCAGTGTGCAATTTTTCGGCCAGTCCTAAAGTAGGGACAGCAG
>LGAG01000762.1:39139-52865 GCA_001278395.1 Lerema accius
TCTGCCATGATTCTTTCACCCAGTCAGTATAATAAAGTATTACTGTACAACGTACAAAGTATGTAAAATTATAAGCAGGTACTTAGTTGAAACTAAGATTTAATCACGTTATTATGGAGATGTAGCTTTATTTTAATGTTTCCAACTTCATAATAATTACGCAAGAGAGTATGTATTGTGTTTTATTATCAGAATATTTTTATTAACGTGTGCGTTATAAATCAGCAGCACGAGATTATTCCATTATAATTCTAATGTTAGGTACTCCCTCGCACCATCTGTTGTGGAGGTGATTTGCGATCCAAACTTTATTTGAAAGAGCTTCCGTTGCTTATCTCCATAATTATTTTAAATCCTATTAACGTCGAAATAGTTACATAAACTCGTTATTTTATAACAATGTTGCTACAAGCTTATTTTAGTTCTTCAATGAGATATTATCGTCTTATTCACTATCATTATAAAATTCAGGAGTACGTCATGTGGAAAGAAGTAGTAGGTAGCACAAGAGAATTGAATCAAATGCTGTGCCTCCCGCTATACTGTACAGACAGAACGGTTCTTAGTCTCTATATTTTGTGGCTCTAGTTACTTGAAGTGCAACTTATACCGCAAACAAAAAATCTGAGAGAAGTTGGACATAAACAATCAGTACCAGAAAACTATAATACACGTGCAATAATAGGTACAACACAATTATTTATCGTTATTTTTGGTCACGCAGATTAAAATATTATGACCGATTTCTATCGCTATCTACAGAATCTTTTGCTTATCAGTGACCAATGATCAGCGGAGTGCGTTCATAAATTATTCACGGTTCAAGGGAAGTGATAAAATTCGGTAGTAAAATGTGTCCTTGTCGACATAATCGCGACGGTTCGTGACGTCAGCATGATTCGATTGTTATCCGCTATTGTGAAGCCGGCGCCGGCGATCGTGAATGCATTACCACAATAACACTCGTTTTTTTAAAGAAATATGGTAATAGGGACATTATTTTTACCGTTTGATAGTATGTGGTTATTTCGGTCCTTCATAATGGGAGGTTAATGACTGTGGAAAGATGACAGCTTGCCCTATGTGGTCGCGGTCTGTTGTTCGTAGAGCGGTCGAAGGCAGTGCGTACCTACTTATTGTATTATAAATTCTATGTGATGAGATCGAAACACAGCTAAAGTAACAAATAGATATTTATGAAGGGAGGAGCGGGCGCTTCTTGTGGGTGGTTCATGAGTGTATATTAATAAGGGAGCTACGGCTCCATGTATAACTTTAGAGAATTATTATAAAAGATATCAACATAAATTAACAAAATAATTTTATCAAAATATCATGTAATGTAAGTTTCAGCAACCGTAAAACAGTGACGATGTCATAATAACTGTTTGCTAACATGTTGAATGTTGCCAACTCTTCAACACATACTAACAAATATCTTTTTGTTATTAGACGTACCTGCATAATTTAGAAACATGTCTCTATAAACAAACTCAAATTGTGATTACTGCACAATACGATACCCCTATTTTAAATAATTTTTAAGGAGGCTAAATATACATTATATACCTTCAAGATTCAAACAATGTCAGTATCAATTTAGTTAACACGTTACATTGTTATGTAGGTAATTTATATACATGGACGTCACGGACACTACGTATCCTTGAAAATTCACTTAAGTCCAGAGCTCCAGTAAATGCAAATAGTAAAGAATATTGAATAAACAATGCGTTATCCCTGTATAATCTACACATTTAGTGTGTTACGTAACAGTGTGTTGTTTAGATCTCCACAATAATACCTACTCGTCACTCAAGGAATATAAACGATGCTTGTAAATAAAGGTTTGATTGTAAATAAAATAATGTAGAAATAACATTTTTCTAACCAAAACTGCATTCATTCCACTAATTCCTCAATGACATTTAGGAAAAACATCTAACAAAATACAACCTATGCGACTGAAACATTTAGGATTTATCGAATTTTGATTACAAATTAACAATAGTATCATTGACTGTTAAAAACGGACAATGTTACTAATGGCAGCGAAATCAACAAAAAGTAACTTTATGTTATCAAATGTCGACAGCTCACATTTGTAAACTGCCGTGTTATAACAGTAACATGCGTGGTGAATGCAACATAAGCTGGCAGACTATGACTGCGACGAATGGGCAACATACTGAATAAAACCTCGTACTATTCTCAGACAACACTCGCTGGTCGAGAGCTCGAGAGCGTGGCCTCCCACGTGACGCATTATAATTTCAAATTAGACGCCGCTGTATATATGTATTACGAATGATTATATTATAGTGAAAATATATTATGTGCACCCGAAGTTATGTTGTCTTCCATACTTAAAGGCGCTTCCATTTTATTATCAGAACTAGGTTCTTGTATTTGCACTACACATCATAATATACATTATGTATATTAGATTAGAGGACCCGGTCCCCGGTCGATGACCGAAATGAAACATTCTTTCGTAGCCGGAAATCACATACAAATAATTAATAGATACTTTTTGCAAAGACAGCGAGTTTTCTGTCAGATTTATGTGTATTTTTTTTATTAAGTATGATGATATTGAAATTTATCGTAGGTATCGTATACGTATAACTTGTTGGCGTAGAATGAGAAACAATTAATATCTGGCCCGTGATTAACGTAGTCCACACGATATTAGTTTGTCAATATTTTAATTGGCCATCAGAGACAAATTAAACATAATAATGTTTATTCATTATTAATCATGTTACTATGAATAGGTAACAAATAGAGTTACAAATGGGTAACAAATTAAGCAACAAAATGATTTACCATTTTATTAAGTGTGTAGTTAGTAAAGGTTTTCAATTGGTTGTATACTACTTTTATAGTAGTGTAGTTTAGTGTAGACTCGCCCACGATCGTGGCTTGTAGCCCCGTACACCGAAACCATCAACAAACACGTTCGCATATCGGCATTCATTATGGGGTTCGTCGACCGATCAGCTCGCTGTAAACAAAGCTATTTACGATTTTGCTAAACCACTTTTTTTAAATCCAATCGATTAGTTAGGTATCGTAAGTGCCGATTTCGTGTGGGTACATCTTGATTTTAAAAATTAATTTAACTCCGAATCGTTTTGCTGTTGACCCTTTTCAGCGATGACCGGTTGACGTCATTGGAACTAATAAATTGACATAAGTATTAACGCTATACAATAAATGTAAATTGCAAATACGATAGAAATACGAGCACACGATGCGTGACGCGTGAAAGTAAATACATAATGTCGACTAATTTATTGACGTCGCAGACAATTAGGTATTATCGAATAGCAACCGATAAGGGAGCTACACAAGCGTGGTATAATCCGATCTATGCTAAATGTAAACACGATGCTACACACTGGATAATATGATAGAAATACGAATTGTTGTGCGACTGTTTCTAAAAGTTTCTTCGTGGAAAAAATTAAAATTCATGCACCCCGCTCGTTCCTGACTACAATTTTGAATTTCTGTAAGTTAAGCACAATTTTGAGATAAGAATAGGATACAACGGCAGTTGCAGAGTCACTCTACCAAAACATTGTCGAAATAAAAGTGGAAATAGTCGAGAGCTCAAAGTTTAGATTAGTTTAGTTTAGATGAATGCCAAGCGAAGGCTTCATTCAAGTGGTTCACTATAATTGTCCGTAGCAGAACGTAGTCGCGAGCTAGAGCTAGTCGTTTATCACTAACATACGACATTAACTAGGTCATGGATAGTGCGAGGTTTATTTATCATTGCGTGCACACCAGCTATACGGGCGGAGAGCGGCGACCGGGTAGCTATCATATTTATATTACGTGTTTTTCCTTATTAGCTCAATATTAACGCTTAGAAATAAGTCTATTTAGTGTTGCCCTAGACCGCTAAGCCCCTCTGCCGCGTGCTAATTTAGTTCATAAAAGCTAACTCTTTGTATAGTTTAAGCAATTTTTTTGCTGCATTGACTACAACAAAAGGAAATTGGAGATCCAAAATTCATACATCAATTGAAAATCTTCAAATAAGGAAAGATGCGTTAATATTCAGGAAGATGCATTCGAGATGTAGTGCTGACGGAGAATGTTAATAATTCCTTGGACAGCGTTACTTAATGCGCTTTTCCCCAACGAACTTAAGTAACGAGGAAAGACTTCGTTCTCATTGCAGTAAGGAGCAGAGAAAACTAAAAAAAATTTAATACTTGTTGACAATGTTGAAAAATCGATCATAAGAAGGCAGTCACAATAGCAATAGAGGGACGTAAAATTGGGAAGTTTGGCAAGAAATGTTAACTTAGACTAATATTCATGACCATGACCCTCAGCCATGAGGAAGCGAAGAGAAACCTTAGAATTCTAGATAGATAAAAAATGATGACGTCAAATGATTCAAACATTTAATTTCGAATAAAGCCGTACAATCAACGTTAATCAGAATAATTTTAGCAGTCATTGTTAAAAAACTTAAAAACACTTCTAAGAAAAATAAATGAATGCATAACTAACGTCAAAAGCCAGTGTCAAAATATGCGCATTAAGAATAATTTTGCTACAAAAAAGATGCTTGAGAGAATTGTGAACGCGAAGGAAGATATTAAGCTAATACGACGCCACAAAAACTTGTTAGGGACCGTAAAATCCCCTTGAGATCAAAACAAAAAAAAAATACGCAAACCACAGTTGTTTAAAACCAAGTGCAAAAAATTAAAGGTGCTAGTCCGACTATACGGGACGGAGTAGAGGTTATCAGCTACTAACTATGCTGGGAAACAATAAAGTTACCAACTATGCTGGGAAACAATAAAGTTAAAGTAAATTTTTTGATTATAAATAAAGCTTACATCAGAATACTGGTAAAATCTAGAAATATAATATATTAAACCTAAAGCGTAAACACATGTAAACTACCCATTTGAACCGTTTTTACTTTTGTATCCGAACGAGATGGCAAATTATTATCGTAAAGGCGATAAGGTAGTGTGCGATATAGCGCGAAACACGTTTTTCGGTTGTTTATTAAGGACGTAACATAATACATATATCTATACTATAAAATACTATTGATAACATCTGACACAATTGATTCTATACAACTATCGTTGGAGAAAATAATCGACATGAATTTCATATTAATTTAAACAACACTAAGACGGAATCCAGAACAGAAGCAGACTGCAACGTCGCCGCGTCGTTGCACTGATAACGAGTCCACGCTCGATGACACGTGATTTAATCAGGTTAAAAAAGTAGCTAAAATTAAATACTTTATCTGTCTTAAGTCTCAAGGATAGCAACGATTTGGGAGATATTGAACACGGGCGGCTAAACGTGACTGCACGGGGCAACGGCACAAAAATATAATATTTCTTTGTTGGATCATGTCGTTGTTGTGTGTGTGTGTATCCTAAGTGTTTGTTTACATGAATTGGGAGTAAAGATAGCGCTGTTCTGCCGAATTCAGATCGCATCTACACAACACATCTATCATTTCCTGGAAGCCAAAAGAACTGAAAAATATTTCAACATGTAAACGTCAATCATCATCAATATACTTATTAAAAATGTTGAAAACTAAATAAAATTATACATAACTATATTTTCGCAGGCAAAGCAGTGGAAACAGCTAGTTAACAAATTTTCAAGCAATAAAGATTGAAGCCCAACTTTCGAAATTGAGTAGAACAAATTTGTAAACGGAACATGTATGTAACCGAGGCGGCGCAACAGGTAAAATTACTACACCTATTAGACTGTATACCGTGGTAATTAAATGTAATTTAGAAAGTACCGAGTAAAAGGTTTGTTTCTAAACAATTCCCAATTAACGTGTGAAATGTTCGAATAACATAATGTTATTTATAAAAATGACAGCATCCAAGAATGATTCTGTATACGTTTCCGATAACGAAATCAACTTTTAGCTCGGTAATTCAACGATTTTTAAGATGGTCGATTCAATTACTTCTAGCTCGGTTGATTTTACAACTTTGGGCTCGTTCGATTGAATAACTTTAAGCTTGGTTGAATTAAACAACCTAATTTCGATTAATTCAACAGCTCTTAGCTCGGTTGATTGAACAAATTTAAGCTCCATGAATTCACTAACTTTAAGCTCGCTAGGTTCAACAACTTTTAACGTTCAACGGCCTGCTGAGCTCAACCTTATCTAGAGTTTTCCTAGAAGTAACAAATATATCAGGCCTCCAGTACGTTATGGATACTCATGTCGTTCGTGACAAGCCTTGCTACCCACATTCTCAAAATCGACTCCGTCGTCGTCTACCGCAGTCAGTCTTCACTCAGCCGGGTGTCGTGTTGGATGTAGTGTACGATGTCGTATCGAGTGTTGGTGTCGGTGTACATATTCATCATTAGGCCGACTATTATTTATCGATTTAACGCTCGTTACACGCGCATTAGAAGCAGATAACAGTTGACTGTTAAATGTCATCACGTGGTGTGGCATACTAATTATTCCCTGAATATAACTTTCAACTGTATTAACCGTTGATATTTTTTAAATTAAATTAATCTAAATAACAACTGTTTATGTGCACGGCCGTTAAAGAAATAGATCTTAGCAAATGATCGCCGTGGACAAGACCAACGGTATCGCTATGCCCTCGTATTGCAGACAAGAAAGATAGCAGATCTTCTTATTATTGCGTCTTCGATTCCGCAACTCCATCAACTCAAAACATTTCAAGTGTGACTTTATAACAATGGTCACACACCCTATGACGATGCCATAAAATAATTTCAAAATATTTGTTAGAAGTAGAACTAAAGGTAAAGCAATATGAACCTCACAGTCGGGTGTCATATGACAATGAGTAAGTAAATCCGTCATCAAACTCGCAACAACTTGCAGGCTATAAAACGAAACGAACACCGAATACCAATGGCTCATTCCAAAGCCAAGATACTGGCCGCTGCTTTTAGGATAGTTACAGATGTAGAAATTATGGAACATGAATAGAACGTACTTTATTACTCGATATTATAATACAAAATCTGTCTTTCAAAAGTCTGTCTATAACCTGTCTGAAAATATCTGAAATCAGATCAAAGGGACGAGCTGGAAAAAGTGAACTAAAACTGTCATAAACAAAAGATAGTCTCTCAAATACACAAAAACAAAGTTTACTTTAAGAAGAAAATCCTGATTCCAAGTTGGTATGTCAATAAGACGGATGGAGAATGTACAAGTCAGACGTAAGAATAAACAAATGATTTACGTTTTCTAGTCTCAAACTTTGATAAAGAACTAATAAATGGAAAAGTGATACCTATGATTAAACTGTCCGAAGGCAAAGCGAGAATGTGATTTGTCGTAAAATCGATCCTCCGCGTTAGACCTTAGGCAATCCGAGTCCGCGCAATAAAACTGCAATAAAGTAGTCGTTTACTGTCTCGTTTGCATTGTAATGTGACGTGTGACGCGTTATGTTTCAATGTCCAGTTTAATTTATCATCGTATTACATTCATATTTACGTTCCTATGACCTTAACAGAATTTTACCTAAGGGTTTTGTAGGTTTTAGTTGCTAAACCGGATAGCTGGTCGACCACTATTTTTAGCTTTTCCGGCTTATCTTTCAAACAGACTATGTACACTGTTGAAATAATTTTCATAAAATATGACCTGTCATAACGTCAAACAATGAAATTAAAATCAGCTTAAAAATGAAAGCAACGCAAATAATTCCCAAACAAAAGAAATCCTTCTGAAGGTGACAGATTCAATCTCTCAAAGACAACGCGTCTGAGTTGTTTCAATTATGTATTACAGTAAATTACACGATAAATCTCGTAATAAAATAGACACTTCATGAAAAGATGATCATTATTTTTAGTCGTATAATTGGCAAAATTTTAAGACAAAGAAATTATTGTAACTTTTCGAAATATATTCGGATACAAATTTTATTCTGTAAT
Source organism: Lerema accius (assembly GCA_001278395.1). Classification (NCBI taxonomy): domain Eukaryota; kingdom Metazoa; phylum Arthropoda; class Insecta; order Lepidoptera; family Hesperiidae; genus Lerema; species Lerema accius. The sequence goes on from LGAG01000762.1 coordinate 47,105, forward strand.
TTAATCTGAATTGTTAATGTTGATTTTCGTTATATTTTGAGCTGTTAGTTTCTAATAAGACGTAGATAATTTTACTTGACAGCAGTTATTTTTTACCTTAAGTATTTATTAGAATATGATAGTATATTATAGTGCAGATACTACCGATAAAGATGACCTTCGTAGATATTCATAATTCCTTCTAATACAAAAAAAGCTTTTATTCATTTATCATTTCCAGAAAACTAGAGCAGAATAATAAAGACAACAAAAAATATTAGCAACGTAGGCTCCAGTTATGATTCCACGAGAGTGCTTTAAAGGACACGATTAAACCAAAGTTATGGTAATAAAAGAGACTGGTATATAGAAACAAATTTGACAACCGATACCTGACACAAAATAGTAGGTACGGACCATCGCAACACTTCAAACTTGGAATGTAAAATTTCAAAACGTTCACAGGTTATGTCACTCTCTTTAAACACGATAGTGAAAAAAATAGTACGCTGCACGTTATACTTGTAGTGAGTTAGAGTTAGAGCACGGTGGCGGTGTCTCGGCGGCCGGTGCTACTGAAACATGACAGCGCGATAAGCCGCGGTGTTTGAACAGCTGATTGGCAGCGCAAACACGTCTGTGGCTCCGCGCGAGATGATGCGACCGTACCGCGAGCGCTGTACCGAATGATACGTGTACGACACATCTCAATTACATCATGTGTATTGTGTATGTGTTGTGTATCTTCCTCGACGCACGGCGCTCGCGTCGGCCGCTGCGACACCGCTATAATAGGCGCGGTGCGTACGGGTCAAGGATGTGTGTATTACTTAAGTTGATCCAATTGTCTTACTTGTGTTGTCTACTGATAACTTATGGTTCTTTAAATTAGTTTGTTTTGGTTCTGTACGCAAAGGGAGGTAGTAATTATTGTAGTCCTCCTCAGGGGTAGCAACGCATCTTATGACGAACGTCGAGTAAGACATATATGTATATACTAACGATTATTAATATTTACCAAGAGTACTAACCTGTACTAATAGTACTAACTTCCGTGCCCCTACACTAACGAATTAACAACAACTAATATTCTCACAAACATCTATTACTAACAGGACCTAATAACCAACTAACAGTCCCCCCTACTTCTTCGAAGTTTGTTACTATGTCCATGGGCGTCAGGGGTTAGTGGCACTGTCCGCTCGTTTATACATACTACTGTTCGCTATCATAAAACCATAAAAAACCTTTACAATAAAATCACTACATCACACTATCATCAATATGTCATTAGAAATCAGTGTTTACCTGTTAGCTGATTCGACCAGAGTGAAGAGACGATTTACTAATCAGAGGTTAGCAATCTACCGCGTAGCTATCGCGACAAACGCACGGTGCCTATTATCCTATAAAACGACTGAACCGAACGACATCGTAACATCAGGGCTGACAATTTTTAGATTATTTAACCTACAATTCTTACGGAAGTAGCGTGCGTGTCACAACGCATTGTGTGTGTGTGTGTGTCTACGCTCCAGGTCTCTTCAGTGATAAGGAGATATCCACCCTCTTAGTGCAATATACTGACAAACAATAAAAGTAAACAGATTTTTCAGAGATAAAATACCATTTTAAGAGTTCCAACGATAATGGAGGTGAGAAATCTTATTTTGGTGGCACTTCAAAATGAATATTATAATATCTGTCGCATTGTCGTTCTCACCGGTCCCAGCCGGAATTAAAAAGAGAACATTTGTTTGGAATTTCGTAAAAAGGCACAGTCGGCTACCAACTGTACAAAGAGTGCGTACATTAAAAAAAAGTTTATTAATAGAACTTCATATGTAGGTACTTTACATTTAAATATGTACTGTGTTAACCTTGCGTAGTACAGACGATGAAGAGTTTAACGAATTTAACCAATTTTATATTTCGACATTAACGGTTAAGCGCAAATGAAATTATTATAAGAAATATAACTGTCTTAGCCCGACGCATAGTTAATTCCTACGATTTTATCGCCATGGTCATTTGCATGAACACTTTTCAATATTCCGTCAGATTCGTCCTTGTCCTTGCATTTAGTTGTAGGCAACACTAACCGCCTGTTATACTCAAGTGATATTGTGTTACCGGGCCTATTTTGGTTTTGGCTGACCACCAGCTCGTACTCTTGTCGTACGTATTAAGTATTTTGTGACTTTTTTGTATTAAGAAATAAATAGTCTTTAAATTAAAAACGGAATCAACAATGGGACTTATTATTAGTAGCCTTGTTTTGATAGTAAATCATCAATAAAATAAAACCTAGTCAGTGAGCCGTAACTCAGATACGGTAGAGGATATCTGGTATTAACATAGGTACACGATAATTTATTAAATTTATGATACTTTTATATCTATAACATTTCTTAAAGATTATTGAACCGTAATTCGCAAATTCACTAATTTACATGAGGCTAGATTTAAATGCAAATTTAATAATACCATTAGTCGAGCAAAGGTCAACATTGTAATTAAAATGCGCATAAGATAAATTTATTATTATAGTAAAAAAATATGAGTAAAAAACAATTACAGATTTGCACCTCATGGTAAAGGGAGCATATAAACAGGCTTACTAACAAATGGTAGACCGAGGACTGCATTAGACTAGAACTAAGCAAGATGCTACAAATCTACCAAAAATTAAATTTGTTAAGAAATTCATTAGTAATCAAAATAAATATTACTAACTCTATCACGAGGTCACGACGCATATTTAATTTTAGAACCGCTCCGACAAATCCTCGAGATTGTGGATAAAGATAATTGGAAATGTATAATACCTTTGTTTATTAAAAATACAAAAGACGAAGGATTATCAAAAATCGGCAAAACCGATTGTCACTCAAACTGAATAATTTCAGTGACATCGGTTGACTTGACGTGACAGTGACACGTGACAGCGTGCACTTGGCACTCGACGACGGTGTGATGAGGTTGAGATTGGATGGTGTCTCTCAAACTGTACATGTTATGTTACAGTTATAAGCCATTAACATTCCATTGTCGAACACTTTTTTCTATAAATAGCGAGGCCTGAAACATTTGTACCTGAGCAGTTAAAAGATAATTATTATCACGCTCACTACCTGAAATACCGGCTTTGAAATTACATTTAATTATACAACACATATTTTATACTCCATACGCATTCTATTTTAAGTAACGAGAAAAGAAAAATTAATTAAAAACAATTCGATATTTTTGTCACTGTTAATGGAAAGTGACACCCCTAAACATCCTCCGAGATGTGTCTATTGTAATCGCGTCGGATGAATGTAATTTTCCTTTTGCCGACTGTTGAACCCTGCACCCGTACGAGTTCAGTTCGGGGCTTCGGCTTTCGGTCGCGGCGAGCGACGCGCGACGTCGCGACGGCGAACGGCGTCGGCGGCGATAGGACCGACTAACTGTAGCATAGTAACACATACAATACTCATTATGAGCATTTAATAATGATGATCATGCACAGAGAGTTCGACTTCTGTACTTATGTTGAATTTTATTTAATTTACCTACCGCCCGGTACTTCAATGTTGAGATAGAACTATTTTTTTTTAAATTAATCTCTCTTTTTAATTAATTATATTTTATGCATTCCATGTTTAGAAAAGAAAGAAAGGCAAAATAATGTGGAAATTAGTAATTTTTTATCGTTAAAATGAGGTAGATTTACATTTTTTTTTAATTAATTTATCAACATGAAATAATTAAGTTAATTGCCTTCTAAAATTGCCAAGAGCTACGAATACGTTCGGAAGTATCTGTCATGTACCTATGTATTCATCATGGGTATACCGGAGCTAAGACGTATTATTGCAATGATGATTGTACAGTCCTGGCGACTAACACACAGTTGTATTAAAGCCTACGCTAGACCTGCAGCGGTCAGATGAATATCATGAATATGTAAAAGAATGTTACCAAGAAAAATGTTTCTCACGTGTCCAGCAACCTGCCACCATGAACTGCCACACGATAATAGTACGTAGGCTCGAACTATACGACTCATAATTGCTCAACACCAATTGACCGACATATAACTGGTCAGATCGGATCGAGTGAAAGGAGATCATTGCGTGATGTCCCAACGGACACACTTGCAATTTATTCTGTTTTTATCAATACGAACCGCTACCGTTAACGAAATCCAGAGCAACCAAATATTAATTTAATAAGATAATGCGCCTGATTTACGATAAGGTTTACATAAAATAAGATGCGATGCTGGTTTATATTTGGTGATATTGTTTTCTTGGACTTATATTAAAACGCAAGAAAAAAAGAAAGTACGGATAAAAGGAAGCAGGGATTTGTTTAAATGAATTGGACGCCAAAAGGAAAGCCACTCAGTATAATACCGTAGACTTTGCTACGGTGCTGATTTTCAGCGAGCCCTTTTAATGTTTCAATAATTTAATTTCATAAAGTATGTTTTGGTGCGGGAGGAGACACGAGAACCGATAACATTTATTGTCTTATTACATTTTACAATAACAAGGGTAACAAGAACAATATGTTCAAACGGAATGGTAAAAACATTTTTATTTGAAATCTGATTCCAAAGGTTTAGTGAAAATGATATAAGAAATATACTTTACAATGTATGGACGTATCAAATACGTTTTTCACGTAAGTCGAAATCTGCCCGTATACTTTGTAATCATTCGCTGCGCATGCTGATAATTTGAGAACAGGACTTTAACCGTATTAATAAATCACAATTAGCACGCATTCAGTTTAAATACCCAATTTAAATACTTTAGGTATACATATCTATATATCTCATTTATTAAAGTCCGTTATTTCATATTAAGTAGTCTGTATTCATTGCTAACCCTTTTACAACTTAACGTGAATAAATAGCCGGCTTCCAAATTAAATATTCGTTAATTACGGCGAAGAAATATAATTCCGTCGGACGTATAAAGTACACGTAACAACTTTCTTTCAATTTAACCACGGCTTAATTGCTTTTACAAACTTGAATGGCTCGTTCTGTACAGTTATATAGAGAGTTTTGTTAGTGTACAGTTATTTAAAGACTATGTAATAAAAACACGAAAGCATAAAGGTAAATAGAGCTGGCAGGCCCGGGACTACTCGGGACTAAAGCCTCGTTCAGACTACGCCGGAGTTTTAGTTGACTAACGAGTAATTTAATAGCCAAAACACGCTCTCCCCGGCGAAAACCGCACTTCGTACCAATTTACAAGTTCACATGTTTTGAAACATGAAAATCGTACGACGTTAGTATTAATAACAGTAATTATTAAAAGGCTAAAGCTGATTTGTATAGGCTGTGGCTAGGATAATTTATTTCAGATATTTGTTACATTTAGTGCATTTGTCAAATTATTATATTCTTTGTATTTGATACACCTATTGCATTTCTTAAGTTTTTTTTTATATGAGGCTGTGTTACCCGTACAGGTAGGTTCGTCGTGTAGGTAGACACTTCTGCAGCAACATGGATCAAATTACATTAGTATTGAACACGTTTCGTTTCTTTTCCTCCTTCTTCAATAGAATAAATGTGATAGTAGTAATTTATGCGGTGACTAATGTGCTGGATTAAAACTAACATTCCGATTTATTTAGTTGATGAGCTAGGCAGTACTACATATTCATGACAGCTGACAGCGAAAAAACAGAATTAATTGACTAAATTAAATCGCACTCGACTAAAACACTAGCTCAGTCCGAACGAGGCCTTAGTTCAAGGCTGGGACGGTCG
>LGAG01000762.1:53241-68723 GCA_001278395.1 Lerema accius
GCCGCGACATCGGGGCAGACACTACGCTACTACGCTTTCCCTGAGAACTCCTACAACATCTTCTAACGGCGAAAACGACAAAAAAAAGATATTTTCGTAGTGACACAGTAATTAAATGTAATTAAAACATTCTGTTTCTTCATAATCTATGCTAATTTTTCACTGTTTCAAGATTACAGAACCCTACCTACCGACAAAAAAAACTGATACAAGTTTAAAATAAATTGACTCGAATCAGAAGGTGTTAAATCAACTTTTGATAGTACGCAAATATGAGCTCCGCGGTGGCTGCGAGTTTTAACGAAGCCGGTCCGTACCGCACTGGGGCAGCTAGCACCGGATTCCACTTTCTTGCGTACTGACTGCCGAGCCTGCATATCGCGTTATCTCTGATATGTTCGCGGCTCATTTATCTACTCTGAACATGCTTTAAATAATTTTATTGCCCATTTTACAATAATAATGCTATTTGCAGTAAATACACCGTCCAAAATAACACCGGGTTTAGTTACGTTTCAGAATTGGACATCTTTATTGTACCAGATAAAGACTGAATAACATACTTATGAATTGTTGATAAATAAAATCCATGTTCTTGTGTGAGTACGAAGTGTAATATATTTTGCACGTTTTCAATAACCCTCGGGAGTACAAAAGATTGCACGTGTGTGGAAAAAGGTAAAGCCGCCTTTATAAATCCAACACATTAGGAAGATACCTACTACATACGAAAAAAAGGTTTCATTTTAACATTTTTGTCGTTCTTTTTGGTGTCCACGGACTCGCTTTCGCACAATATCAGAACAAGTTTTTCAGTAAGTGTTTTTCAATCTCCTTTCACATTTTGCAACGCTCGCGTTAATATAATAATAGACAAAGTCGACCGAAAAAGAAATACCAAGCAGAGAATAAGGTCAATAACTTTTAACTGATTGATTTAAATCATGATTTTTATTCAGTAATGTACTTTATTATTAAATCTAACGATTGACAATGTATTTAATTTATGTATTAACGTTTAACATATATTTTCGGAGATAAACCCACATCAAAATAACTGTCCGAAATGACAGCCGAGGGTCATTGTAATGTTTTCAAGGGCAGATGTGCTAAAAAAAGCCACATATGACAGGCGATGAAAAAAAACTTGCTACTAATTTTGCGACAATTATTTTACTTTTTATTGAACACTGTTTAATACACGATATCACTAGCTACAGTATTTATATAACAACTCGGGTCCGCTGTCCATGGAGGCGTAGCTTCCTAGACCCATTCATCATTACGTGGTCGGTATACGCCTGCTGGCAGCTTTCACTCTACATTTCGCGTTCAAATAAAATACTCTTTTATTATTGCTATAAAGCAGCTTTTCTCCGATTTTAATAAAATTACGTTTTACTGGTTACTTCATTTTATTACTGCGACTCTTTGACGATTCTTTATGTTTGCTCGTCAAAATATGGCTGGAATCGGCAGTCAGCGCAAGATTAGTCACAGATGGCAAGAATAATGTTGGTAAATGGTTCTAAACATGTCAACAATCATTATTTAGTGCAAAATGATAAAATTATAATAGCGATCGCGAAAACATCCTTATTTGGCATATGACCAAAGTAAGGAAAACCAAATTGCGAATCACTTCGACGAAGACAACTCAAACTTGATACTTAAATAATACAAATTAATTATTTGTAAACAATATTAACTATGAAGTTAAGGTCAGCTTCTAAAAATGTTAGGATGCTTTTGGTCACGGCAATTCTACGACAAATCTTCTATACCTCGTTTTTTTCGTCGTGATATAAAAGGTAAACAATCTTACCTGTACTGTCTTTTTATTGTAATTATCGATTTAAAAATAAGACAGACACAAATTTAAAAAAACCAAAGAATAAACAATAATTTAATGTTAAAATAAATTTCTGTATACTTCTAAATATTTTTTTTATTAATAAAATAAATAAAAGTTGTGCCAAGATTGTTAACCTTTTATGTCACGACGAAAAAAACGGGGTATAAGTTCGAGAATTTTTCTTAAAATTTTGTAGTTACTCCGACGAAATGTAATCCTAGACTTCGGTGTAAATTGATTAAATACCAGTAGCCGCAAAACGCTATTTAACTCAATTCCTTCTTATTTAAAGCTCTCTGATTCTATTTGGCTTAGGAACCATTGATGCGATGGCTCATCTCACACAATATAGGCAAGTAGTGATCATGCATGATGATATACGAGTGAATATGTAATCTAATCATGAATAAAAAATCTCGTATTCGTTACTAATCCTTCTATCAGTGCTATTACCTGGCCTAAGTACTAGTGGCTTTAGAGGACACTAAAAAAGATGTAAAACTGCAACGTTCTCATTTTCATCCGTTGCTCGCGGAACTACAAATACCAAGTAGGGTCGCGCGCGCCGTGTTTTTGCCGAATGCGGAAAAGATCTTGTTCTGTTAATCAATGTCGCGACTTCGAGAGCTGCGAGCGAGCCACAAAACCACAACATTACAATTATATATACGTACATAATGTATGTATGTATGCCTTGGCTATCTAACTTTTCAATCGAGTTTCGGCTCTAGAGCGCGGTAGCGGCGCCAATTAGACCGACCGTCGACCGCCGACCGGCCCATTAAGGGGAAACCCAGCGTTGCCGACATATTATAAACTTTTTGTTTTAGTCTTAAGTACTCAGGTTGTTTGCGTAAAAACATAATACAAATAGCTACTGGTTTGCGTGTTAAGTGCTTAACTGCACAAAGTATCTGACGTGACATTTTCTGTAGGTACCGTGTCTGACTTCGTTATTATAATTTGAAGTGTTAACAACCAACCAAAATAAACATTAATCTTTTTTTACCTATAAGAGTCCTTGTAGGTTATTCAAATAATACGTAGTACGTACTTAATATAATCGTCTTTACGAGTAGAATGGGCGCCGTGAGGATTGGATTATCTTCAAAGTAACGGCTCTGTATCTACACTCACAACTAAACTGAATATAGAAAATCTTATCTGACGTCTATTTGTTGCTAAACTTCTAAACGGCTTGACCGATTTTAATAAAAAAAATGTTACGTATTTTAGAGGGTTCCAGTATGATTTAGGACCAGATCTGGGTTCAGTAGGCAGTGTAGCTCTCGAGACACTTCAAGAGACCAGCTAAATTATTTGTTATTGAAGCGCCGCCCATTGTAACAAAAGTTGTCCAATGCGATGGGAATTTTCTAAAAAGTTTCTAAAGGTAAGCAAAGGTTGTAAATTAAGGGACCAACTGAACTATGAGAGATAAAATATAGAATTATCCGTCAGTATAGGTGTATGTAGCTAGGGATATCAAGCAAATAATGTAATTTCAAATTCAAATTGCGCGGATTTTTGTTTGAATATATTTCGCTCATCGAATACATAATAGGCGATGAATAAATTTTGACAGCAACCTAGACGCCTTGTTTTATACAAACGGTAATTTGATTTGATGATATATATTCATTTCTGACAGGGTGATGTAAAAGGGTACACCCCTCTGCCAGTGCCCATAACCTAAGTATCCATTAATATTTCACATTTCCAAGAACACAGTGCCACTATAATTAAGCGTTCTCCATAATTTAGGCGCCATATTAATTCAAACTAAAACCTAAATCCTAAACATTAACCTAAACTCATCTATATTAGTGGTAACGTTTACTCAAATCCGATTATTTATAAAGTACTTAGTACATTTAAGACAACAAAGGTATCATCGCAAAAATACTAATAAAACGTAATTTCTGAGTTACCTTACCTACCTACTTATATAAATAACTGAGACGTAAATTCGAATTTGTAGCTTGTCGTAGATACAAGCGGTAGTTGGCCTGTTATAAAACAACATCAAAAAACAAGAACGATTATTATCAAAACTGCTTTGACTACAAATGGCTACATACTCGTAAGCTAAATGAGTAACTTAAAATATGTATTTAATTCCGTTCTAATAAGAGCGTTTTTATCTTTAGATGATTGATCGTTCAAGTTTTTTTAACGTCCAAAATAACTAGAGACAATTAAAAATAAGATTAAAAGTGGTCAGGGGTGTAGCACACATGACGTTGTTTTGTATAATATTTATGTAACACACTGTTTTTGTTACGTCTACGTATTTCATTACATCCTAAGTTGTAACGTCAAATGACGTTGACGTCATGACTCATAGCATGACGATATTCGACTTTACTTACTTCTACTTTACATAATACTAGAAGACCGGGCAGACATTGTTTTGTCATATATTATGAAGTCTTCCAGTTTGGTTGATTGCTTAGTTTTGTACATGGAGTACTCCTAACTTTAAATTTTCATTTACCTTTAGTAAATACTCATAATAACGGATAACTTTTGCTATGGTGTCGTTTCAATAACTCTAATAGTTTGGCTAGTCACTTGAAGTATTTCGATAGTAGGTACCTAACACCACCTGCCATGTCCAACTGTAGTTCGAAACCACACTCGGTATCTCTGAAATACCTCACAAAATCTTTGCTGAAATTGGTTCAGCCCTTTAGGAGAAATTATGTACATACGTTACGATTCCATATATTATTAAGATATTTTTGGTGCCATTATGAGTTAGTGAGATTATTACTGACTGACAGACATTACTCCTAATAGACACAAAGGGTTCATTACAGACCTGCAGACCAAACTAAACGGGTAGTTAACCACCCACTGTGAGCTGCTATGTGAACGCTAATCCGTTCGTAGTAAACCACTAAATTTAGCGTAGCTATCACTACGCAAATCGTAGTAAACACTACGTATGGCGTAGTAAGCGCTCCCTACGCGTAGCATAGTGGCGTAATTATTTCCCTTTATAAGTACAAACATTACATTTATAGAATAGTTTAACTGGCGATTCATAATCCCTTTGGTTTGAACAATCTATAGCACTACTCCGCCACCTGGACCAAGATTTTAATGTAACTTTAAAAGAATTTGACCGATTGCGACCATAACCGCACAAATAATTTATATCCATTACGTAGTGTCACGAAGACGATCCATATATTTTCTACGATGGGAAGAGGCTAGGATTCACAGCATCGATTAAAAATCTAGGTCTCAAATAATTTACTTTCCGACTAATAGAAAATAATAATATCACACGCAAGTACCCCGTTCTAGGCGCCATGAACACACACAGAGACCTTTCACCCGAGAACAAACGCACAAGAATTGACGTAAATTAAATGATGTGGTTGGAAAACCGTCGGGAATAGCAAAGAGACAGAATCGATCTACCTTGTGTCAATAACATAAGGATTTTAACTTTATCCTTAAATACCTTAGGTACCTTTACAATAACAAAAATAAAAATCGATTTGAAAACAACTTTTTATATCACATCATAACATAATAATATCATTCTCGCAAGTATTTATAATTTCAAGAATTAATTAAAGCTTCAGAGATAACAAATCAAAATGCGGTTAAGTTAACTGCAATAACCATATATTATACACGGTGTGCCGTGAGCGAGACCGCAGACTAAAACAAAGACGCATTAAAAATAAATAGGTTTTCCCAAATCGTTTGACAGCGACCACGACCACCGATTAACGGAAGAACGGACAGGCGTGTTGTCCTACCAAGCACCAGCCTTGATCCAGTTTGTGAGTCACGGGGCCGATGGAAGGGTGGTTGTGACGCACGGCACCCTGGTTCACCTTCACTCGAGTCTTGAGGAAAACCCAATCAATTGTCTGCAAGGAAACTTCGACCTTAACATGATCTACTAGAGTCCAATACACAATAATCATAACTGATACAAATAATTAATTCCTTTGATCAATTAAGTAGGTACTGGAGCGTAACCAGTGACGTGCGGATGTCGATATCATGACGATGTTTAATTATTATCTGTACCTGTTTTTTGTAAACTTTGTATGAATTACTTAGCAGGTATGTTACTCGTATTAATTAACTGTAGGGGCTTTAAGACCTTTATTCATTGTTGACGCTATAGTTGATATTAGGCGTCTAGTTACTACTAGAGAAACGAGATCATAGTTGATTAATGTAACCTAAAACGAGTTGCCAGATTTGAAACAAGTTTGGGAACTAGCTATAAGTATTATAAAGGCCTGGTAATTTATATCTATTTGTAATAGGCATATTATTTTATAACACGTTTAGGAGTGCTAGTTGGATTCGAACTCTAATAATCAATTATAAAGAAAACCAGATGCACTGAAGCCATTTACACAAATCTTAAATTTAATATTTATATTTTTTCATAATTATTTATGATCACGATGAATGATTTATGATCGGATTGATGCCCAACGCAAAAGGTATAGATAATTTTATTAATAATTAATTATTAACGATGTCGGAATTAACATTAACGCCGTAAAAGCTTTTAATCCCGCTTTTATTTTAAGTTACTATTAAGTTGAATACAGTAGGTATCTGCATTTTTACTAACAATGACCAGTGGTATGTATGTATGCTATAGGCGAGCTATAATTTCGTGAGTCTGACATTAATAGGTATATTATTAAATAAACGTTGGTCTGTACGTGTACAAAAATACAAAGGTTGCCGATCCTTTAACAAAATAGACATGTCATACATAAATGTGACGTGAATATTGGTACTCGCCTGACCGTTGGGTTTCATATATTCAGTCTATTTTGCATGCGAAATCGATTCTATTTGCGACATAACAAACCCGACGCGACATAGCCTGTGCCTATGGACATAATATAATATCGAAGCAAAATGTGATCTTTATTCACATGTCGACAAAGGACGACTCCTAGTAATATCGATACTTTATCGTCAGCACTATTGACAAGCATTGATGAAACATTAAAGAAGCCGTATCGCCTTGATAGAACTGCGGCCTACGGTAATAATTACGATAGCTTTGAATCAAAATTAAATCTTTCGATTATGTAACCATACCGTGAATCTCGGGGTCACGCTTTGTATGTTTCTTTTAGGTAACGAGCATAATATATAAACCGGATACTTTTTCGCCTATTATAAATTATATTTTTAAAATCAAAGCCGGATTATGAATATTTTTTTATAGCGAAACCGACCGAAACGCCGAGAAGAATAAAAAAACATTGACGTAATCGACACAACTTCGGGGAAAGCGTATTGGTGTCGTATTTTTAATTAACAGAACGCCCGCTGACCAGGAAGACTGATGACCTAAAAAGACAGGGGTCATCCGCGGGAATTAGAGAGCACAGGACCAATCCGAGAGTGGTGATTTGAGAAGGCTTATGTCTAGCAGTAAAGCTTTCGAGTTCATAGTTGGATGAATGGTGTCTACAGTTATAATTCATCGACTGAAAAATACAGGCAAACAACAGACTAAAAATTAGATTAATTTCGTAGCATGCATTGAAAAGTGCGTTATGGAGTCCATAGTTACTTTATGAATATGATAACTCTGTTGGGAGTAAATAGAAATATTCTAGAAAATACGAATGTTTTTATGATGAAAATATTAGATGAGAGTCCCACATCAAATATTTGTAATGTGGGGTTATTAAGTTGGTCGAGCTGACGGTCGCGGTCCCCGGAGTAATCAGGATTGGTCGGCCACCGTTTGATCAAGTTGGCTTTTAAATAAAGCTCATAACCGATACTAGTTACCAAATTGGAAAATAATAATCATATATTTATGACTGTATAAAAAAATCTTCAATAACAAAAACACTTTGCCCGCGTTAGTTTAGTAGACAACAAATAAAAGCAACGGCAAGGACTCGGTAAATGAGTACACTAATTAAACTGTTATACTCGGCTTAACATTTTATAAATGCACATAAATAGCAAACTATGAATTAGCTTATTATTTCTGAACTGTCTCAGATAAAACAGTTCACTTATAAAAGGAATTAAGTGCAAATGGATCACAAATAGCACACAAAAAGAAATCCCAGTTTCTGTACTGAAATTGAAGGCGGGAACTTTTATGCAACAGATAATTCTTCATCTAGGCATCTTTGAACAAAATATACACTACATGAAACATCAACGATTTACCTGGATATCTACTACAATACATTATTATAGAATAGACGCAAATTGTCTTTTACGTCGTTCCTACTTTTATAATGTAACGTGTGAGTAGATATTAGATAAATAAAATAGAGCCTACAATCTCCAGCTCTTATTGACTACGCATCAAGAACTAGTACTCTTTAGAAATATCTTTTTTACATTTAATTTAAAAGTCAATCGACGCAACGACATTGCGACCCAATCAACTTGTCTTTAATGCCATGTTAATTTACAAAAAGATAGCGTCTGTCTCACAAAAAACATGAGTTACTTTCAAGGCAATTGTGGTTGGCAAAACCTTTTTATAAAAATAGAACTATGTACGTATAATTGTCGTAGTAGGTGACTGTCTCATATTTTGACTTCCCGTAAATCGGACAGATTGTTAAACAAATACTTATTTTGGTGTCACATAAAAATTTGTTAAGTTGGTCACGAATAGATCACGAAGAATGAAGATCGGTGAATAAACGCTCAAATCTCTAAATTTTTGGGCTCTCTGTTGCTAAACCAACATACGATTTTTGGCTGTCAAGTGCATAATATGCAGGATATCTTTCGTTGATACGAAAAACATTGCCCTAGTGTAAACACCTATCATGTTTGGTGCCTGAGTCGACTAAGACGAACTCTATAATATTAGGTTAGGTGTTACATTTGCAAGTTGAGGATCAATGATGCCCTATCACGTTGATGACTTAGGATGCAGTATGAGTCCTTGCATTTTTCTGATACAAGGTTTACATGTCTATTGTAAAAAAATAACATTATAAAGTGTACATTAGTTATTCTAGGACATAAAATCACGGCATTTCCTGTACGTCTTGCCTATCTTACTACAGCGGTTTTATAAGCGAATAGGAAGTATGCTTTTTCCGTAATAACTATTTTTATATTTTATTTTAAAATTCATAAAGCGTTAGTGGTTGGATAAAATTAAGCCACTGACAACTTGAGAATACAAATTTATGAACCCGAGCAACGAGGAAGGAAGAATTGAAGGAACCGCCTAAACTTTATATTTCCCGTCCACCTTTGCGAGCCGCAGCCTGCATCAGGCCGCTAAAATGGATTTAGTTGAGACAATCTATACAAGTTCAATGTATTCCAAGCGCGTCACACAAACCAATTGTAATATGCAAATATATCTTTAATCCACTCCGACAGCACTGAGTCCGTACGCACATTGACTAATGGGTGTGATTGTGATTCATCAAGCGGCACGCGATTTGTTAACAATGTAGTATTTAATTAACGATCAATTAGGGTCGGTTTGCCGTAACCCGTCGAGAGGATTACGCGAGTCATGTTTCCTACGGTTTTGCGGGTACATCTAATCGCACCAGAGGGAGTTTTGAATGGCGACGTCATTCGATCTAAATGGCCTTCTCTTTTTTTATGACTGGATTACTTGTTTACTCTATGGTTTAAATGAAAAAGTTACATTTCGAGTATTGTATAACTGCTGGCACCTCGCCGACCCCGACTCTGCTAGACGGGAAACTTGCTATCTACAAAGCGAGTGGTTCCGGGTTCGATACCCGACAGGCGCTGACAACATGACAGATTAATGTTTGTCCTTAGACTTCTAAGCTTGTTCTTGCGCAAGGTAGATAACAGTGTAGTGATATGAAATCCTTGCTTAGCTTACAGGGCCAGCCGAGAATCCTGTGGATTTGTTTAAGTAGTGGCATAAGCAAGCGAGGTTGCAGTGCCGTCATCCCCTGCAGTCTGCAGTGTTCAATGGGACATCAGACATGAGCCACCCAACATTTTTAATGACATTTAGGGTGATAATATTTGAGGCATTACTGGTACTAAATATACCCCACATCTTTTATAACAAAACGCCTAAAAGAGAAAAGTAATGATAGGGAAAATAGAGAGACAGAAAAAGCGCCGGGTGAGTCGATTCTAGTGACATGGAGAGTAGTTTCAAATTTAAAAAAAATAATTTCTTAACGATTGATAATTCCGTTCGTGCAGTTATTTACTCGTATACCAACAGATATTTTAATTACTATAACACTAGTAATTATGAGAACTAATGAAGATTTTCATTATTATCTTGTTCCTGAGCCTCGGCCATACTGATTAGGTGGACCCAAGGACACCACGGTCGCCACGTGTAAAAAGTTTACCATTGTTACACCAACATTTTAATTGGTCTCCTATTAAGTTTAGGTGAAATTCAGACCATGCGCCATCTTTAAACAGTAAAGCAATGTCAGGTTCATCAGAATTTCATTTGCCGAAATTCATCAATCACCCATTCATTTTAATTCAAGGGAGCAGAAACGCAAGTCAATCGTAATGGAGTAACATAAACTAACCAAACTGTATATATTTAGTTACATAACTACATGAACATCAAACAACTCCGAAAAATCGTAATAATTTACCACATAAGTAACGTGTAACAACGAAGAATTATTATTAGTATCGTAGCATAATTTAGCATTTTAAATCGCAAATGTGGTCACGCAGTTATAACGTGAAACATTTCGGCTTGGTAGGTATCTACTCCTCGTCTGCGAGTTCTGTACATTATTGTATGTACACAAATGCAACAAGCAAAAACAATCTTTTGTCTTAACCCAAACATGACGCTAATTACTTAAAAAGTTTAACGATCTGTCTATTCTTCAAATATTTGTACCTATAATCGAGCCGTCGAAAATGGAACATAAGAATTAAGAAGCACATACCAGTCGCTCTGATATCCGAGTGTAGCAACGTCAGTCAACATTCGTCCTCAATACAATCCACAATATCCGAGCACAGGTATAAACAAATTGTCCCGTCACATATACAACACGCGACCGAGACTCGTTCACGGACACGACACGGCGACGTCTGTCCCGGCCGGTGTCTACACACCAACTGAATAAAACGTAGATATAAAGTAAACACCATTACATAAATTTAATTGCAAATAATTACGTGAAAACCGCGGCCGTGACGTCGACGACGCCATTGTTAAGTAAAGGCGCGGTCCCACCCGGCTGCAGCGAAGCCGGCGATGAGTGGGGCCGCGTTGCCGCCGCGCGTCGCAGCCGCAACGAGATATCGGATGCGTCATGATGTGGCATCATCACACGTTGGTGACGTACATCGAATTTGTGAGGCAATTTGGGACTTCCCGGTGTCGCCGCTGGTAAGGGTCCATTATAAATGTATATTTTTAACATGTTTTTGCTCTACTCTCTTATGATCTGGAACTCGTTTTAACTACGTGTAAGAATTATCATTAGATATTAACTACAGAAATAATGAATGACTGATACAAAAGAAAGAACTGGACGTCAGTAATATCGTTGGTAGAAATTGACTAGTCGAATATCTGCATGCAGCACAGACCTCCGAACCTCCGACCACACTTTACAAATCAATTCTAATAATTCCAATAAAACAAGATCGAATACAAAATATGAACCCATCTAACTCAAGTTCAAGTTTGAATTGGTCTACCAACTTTAAAAGTCGTCGACAATAACTCTCCTAGAGTCATACTCATACAATTACATTAGGCAGTAGTGGAAATCATTAGTGTCGGCGGTTATAAGACTGGTTGCAGCCATTAAGTGTGGCGCGGCGCTATGGGCAAGTTTCCCAGAAGCGGCCGAGCGCGCTCTCCGACCGAGTGCGGCCATTCGTCTCAATTACTCGACGCGGCTCAATGCGTATCGATGCCACGAGCTGCGAGGTGCGGATCTCTATCGAGGGATACGTCTCACCTGAGTGTCTCAGAGTCTGCTATGATGACTTTTACTACCGCTGTGCCGTTATATGTCTCTGAGATATGTGTACCAACTATTGCTGAGTACGATATGTGAAATACACTGTCCTTATTAAGATGGTAGAGCTTTGTATGGATCAACGGGGCGTACCTACCGCCATCATAGATTTTCATTTTCATTATTACAATCTGTCTTTATTGAATATTGATTAGCTGTCAATGTAAGAGCAGTATCTTACCGGTCTAGACATTGTTAACTTAGTTGACAGATTGCTTTAAAATGATTTCATTTCATTTTGTTTCATATTCAGTTTCAAAGAATGACAGATGCCTTTTCAACGTCTCCTCCTTTCTATTTTTAACCCGGTTTTAAAAAAATTCACGAAAAAAATACGTAAGACCGGGAAGTAGATAAGTGTTATCGTGTTAAATGCACTTTGCTTACACATTGGAGGTTCATTGGTTCCGTGATCGTGTCGTTGAGTTGTATTCACTACCCCTTACACCGGGTGGACTACATACTAATATACACTTATCAGTTGTTTAAAAAATGCAAACGTGTCAGTTCAATCGCCCACTTTTTGAGGTTAATGCGACTGTTATCAGTAAAATATAGTAGGTATTCATATCGAAAAATATAAACGCAATTTACGCATGATATGGAGTATTATTAAATAATTCTGGCACTGATAACTGCTATCGTGCAATGATACTAATTATGTTCTCCAAACACTACTTATCCACATATCGTGTTCAGTTGTTCTTTCGGTCGAAAACTTGGGTTTGGCCTCAAAATTTGTACATTAGCAGAAGTTATCCAAAATTTTTAGATATATGTAGAGTTAAAAATTGACTCTAAGGCCGATTTTAATTTGTGTTAATTAAGAATAAGGGAAATTGGATTTATAAAGTGCGCTTATAGAAGCACGACTCTATAACGATTTTTACTAAGAATTTGCGTTAAGCATGAATACTGTTTTAGCTTAAATCGACTTAAACATGACCCTTTAAAAGATTTGGTCCTAATCGGCACCTTTATAAGCGGATAAACAGGCCAAAGCTTTTATTTATAAAGGTATTTTGCTGGCCGGGTCGCCGATGGAAAGTGGATATCACAAATTGTATTTCTGGGTAGCAACCTCTCTCTTACTTGAATCTTCCGGAATTCATCGTACTCCGGCTGAGGGCTTGAGTGTCAGAATACACTATACAAGAGGCGATCATCTGTCCTCAGGGATAGCAAAGCATCTTTTGACAAACTTCTGAGTGGAACAAATACGTTTACAGACTGGGCCACCAATGGGTATTAATGACATGACTAACCTGAACTAACAGCTCAAACTTCTGAAGTTATTTTACTAAAGAATTAACAGATAATACTCTTCATTAACACCTATCACGAACAGGACCTAATAACGAACTAACAGGCCCTCCTACTCGTTTGTAATTCGCATTATAAAAAATGTTTCTTGCACATCGATCTTAATAGGTACTAGATAAAGATAATAGAGTAAATAGACAATTGCTGAAAACGTATAGATAACTGACTAGATAAACAAATTGATAGTTTAACTATGATGATCGTTTAACAGGTGGTATCTGTGACTGACCACAGACTGATTACTTCTAGCGTCGGATAGCTTCAAGGAGTCAATATGAGCGATTGTATGAATCGACTACTTCAATCTGCTAATATATGACAGTGGGACCTCAAGCAATTGCTTGAAACTGCCGGCATCGACCGCTCGAAGCAGTCCGGCTCTGGTCACCCTTACATTCCTTCACCAAGTAATTCGATCTCCTACGTCTAAATGTTCGGTGGTATCCTCTGTGATATGGATATGGTCTTTTTCATCCCTTCGTAATTCAAAAAGGAGCTACCAGAATCGTTAGTTCGTATAACGTGAAACAGTAAAAAAGTACAAACATTTGATTTCTATAATAAATTGTAAACTAAAATAAGTTTAAAATTATTTATTCGTACAGAGTACTATACCCAAAGAGCAACATGTTCAACGGTGCCGCATCGTGACGCTTTCTAACCCGATAAATATTCCTTAAATCTCATCACGTTAAACTCGCCGGACCAATGGCACCGTCTGAGAATGCGTCGCTAATCGCGCACGCCATTTACAAGTCCAGAGTCCGGCCAGCAGGACCTACTAAACATAGATTAAAAACCGGTATCGGTTGAGCAAATAAATTAGTTTAGTACCACACTACTGTTCGTTATCAACGTTCGACGTTCGACGAACAGCAGTCGGCTCTGTCGGCAGTCGTCGCGGCACCAAAACAATTAACGATGCGACCCGTATCAATATGTTTTTGAGTCATTAAATTACTCTTCAAATTAGGCGGCCCCCGTGTAGTTCCGGTTGGATAACACCAACTAATATGACTTAAATTTTATTACGAAGCCTAGTAAGCCACGATGAAAGATGATTACCTAATATTAGCACTTGCTGATGAGATTATTGTATGCCACCTGTCTTCCCGTACTTATTTATTTACTAATTTCAGAATTATAAGTACACGTAATATTAAAAATAAAAACGTTTTAAGTCGTTTGAACCTTCGACAAAATATTCTAGACTACAGTTGATTAATTGTATCGTTACACAATCTGCAATCTATAGTTAATAGTTAAAATGCACTAAAATAGTTTTCTGCATTTTAAATTATAAAAATATTAATTTTTATTTCGTGTGTGACGTCATGGTAGCGGAGAACGATTAGCTGAAAAAGATAGATTAAAAACTCACATATTTCATTGTTAACAGCTAGTGTTGTTCTATACAGCTACTAGTTACCTGAAATACAAAAAGAATCTCTTAGTATTTAGATAGAAAAAATAGTAAATAAATAAAAGAGTTTGGTAAGACGAGTAAATAAACAAAAAACAAGTCAAGAATCCACTCGAAGGGTCAACCACGTTATAAACTAAAATTTCATCAAGTGTAACGGACTGTCATGATAGATTCAGAAATAATAAAGAATCCAATAAAATCTCTATAATCTTCTAGTAGTGCTTATGAATACTAAACAAGTTTTAATAATAAATTAACAAAGAAAACAGTAAACAGTTTTATTGGATAAACAAACTGCGTCTCGGTATAATATTCTATAAATCTATAATGTTACTCACATCTAGGATTGGATCGGGAAAATTGAACAAGATATATAAATAAGGGGCATAAGCAAGGCACAAGGTGTCTCCAGCGAGGTGGAAGTAGGGCTGCTGTCATCTATATTGCCGTCCTTGAATAAAAATTTCGCGAAACACGGCCATTTGATAGAATGTGTACATTATACTGCGGATATAAAAAAGTGATATTAAATTAACTAGTTTTTTTATCCATTAGATTCTCAAGTGCAGTTTATTGCATATACATAGTTGGATTACTCACTCGTGGCAGATTTTTCTGTTAGTAACTGTCAGTGTTCGAAACGTCAGAAAAGTCACGGTCTCTGCTAGGACTTGTTTGAATAAGATTTCTGATTACGACAGAATTGTTTTAATATGGCCTATTATAGTCGTTCCCCAGATACCAAGTATCCAGGTTTTATCCCGTTGCGTCCTGAACTAGGACAAAACAAGGGAAGTGCGGACGGGTAGCGAGTGGCAGCCCTGGGTGGAAGGGTCTTGAAACGAGTAGTCGGTCGATACGCGTT
>LGAG01000762.1:84342-103153 GCA_001278395.1 Lerema accius
TGGAAGTTGTCAATGATAACGTCAGCTATGTATCAACTTATCAATAGCCCTTCCATCTATCTACAGTGTCACAAAATAGAGTTAAATCTCTATGTGCCTACATTAAGAATACACCGAAAGTTAAACCCTTCACGTACCTATTAATTTATTATTCAGATCACGACCATTCTGAGTGTGGGATAATTTAAAACCGATCATACTCGTAAAATGGAACTTAGGTGACAAGTGCTTCGAGTCGCGAAGTAGCTTTACCTACAAGCAACGTAACAAAAATGTATCTATCTAAAGATACGTATCGCTACTGATATTATAATTACAAGTTATCATCAGTTGGCGCCACGGCCCACTGCGTCTGCGCGAGATTGTCGTTGCGTTCTTATCACGGTGACGTCTAGCCACTCCACGAGTCTATCTGGAATTTATTGTGTCCAAAGTATCATGTGCCATCGACATCACATAATCGAATATTTCCCTATGACTATCAGAAATCTAAGGTATGAGCATGAAGCAGGCGGTGTTGAACGGAGGGCTTTAAGTTCTTTGTGTAAAGCGGTCAGACCGCACGCAACTGCTTGAAACTGTTGGGCTATTTGTAGTAGTCCGTCCATGGTCAACCTACCTTCACTACCCGTCTACTGTGACCATTTACCATCAGTTAGAACGTTATACCACGTTAGAAAATACAAATATTAAAATCCTTAATAAAAAAACATCATCTAAGTACATACATCTATTACTCGTTCATGTATTAGAAAACGTACATAAACCATCCTCATTTCTTCTATCCCTTTATCTTTTTATTTCATACACATTTCATATTACGGACTTGTAATTCTAAACGTATTATTATAATGGAGCTCGCGGTAAGAATAACAATATGACTTTCAATAAAATATTGCTACATTTTTATGCTAATTTACATTGGATACGAGACGTAAAATCCCGTAACGAAACCGCACTAGCCGTATACGTGTAATTTTGATTCATAATTAATGAAGTCGAGTTTTTGTTTATTCGTCTAGAAGGATCCTTGAAAAGCGGCTCAAAAACTGTTAATAGTAAGGCGAGCAGCAACATATAATCAGCGATCCATTATATAGTCGCAGTATTTTTATTTATTGACGATTAAAGCGCAACTTCATTACTGTAAGAACCAAGGCCGTCACCTACCTTAATATTTAGGGATACTGAAGATAACAATTTCTATCGTCCAGTACAGAGATTCTCAAATTTTTTTGGTCTACTGCCCACTTTAAGAATCAACCATTTTGAAACGACACCTAAATATTTATCTATAGCCCAAATTAGCCATTCGCCTTCGTCACTATATTGCGCCCCCTGATTTCCTCGCTCTTCCGTGAGTTTCTAGCGCCTGCTGCGTTACCGTCTGTTTTGTGAAAGATTGGTCAAATACACCAAATATTACCTACCTGAAAGTGACTCAGACTATAATAAAATTTAATTAAGCATTAACCATCCTAAATATTCAATTTTACCCAGCACCATTTTATTAGATGTGCGCAGGTGGAAGACCTGCATGAGTCATGTGGCTTTTCCTTCAGGAGCGTCCCTGCATATATTAACATTTGCCTTTGACGCAAATAAAATACCAGATTAAAAATCAGCAACTCGAATGAATGACGTCAGAACTGTCAGAAGTAAAAAATTAAGGCAGCGAGACATAACGCGAACATGTTTTGACTTCCGTGAGTCGGCCTATAATAACAAAGTTTATAAAAATAGAATAATTGAATTTTTTTAACATTCATTGAGAAAACTAAACATTAAAACAAGATTGCCCAAAATAACCGAGTACGCGTCAAACAGCCGTAAACTTGTTTAGACTTAACACTTCGCAGATATAACACAAACATTCCGTGTACATTTCATTATAAAGATTCGCCGTGTTTACAGTATCGATAAAGTTCAGGATGTGTATGATAGTAAACCAGTTTTGTGGTATTCATAGACGTGAACTAAGATGCTTAAATAAAATTAATAGAAAAACAACAACCCGACTGCTAAAAATGTTGTTTTGGAGGTTTTTACAATGAAGACGAATCCAATGAAAACCTATGACATGTTGAAATTGAAATCCGCCAAGCCGCGTGGTCTGTTCTGCGTTCTAAAGGATATCCAGACTCAGATTTAAATTTACAGATAAGAGATACAATGACATGTAATATAAGTAAAGCAATATCATTTAAGACACTTGAATCAATAAATAACATCGACAGATCCTAAACGTACACAGACATAAGAATAACCTCGCATGCCTGACAGATACGTCAAAGAAAACCTTAGGGTCCCTTTTTAACACTTAACTGGAATCGGGAGTGTAAAAAGACCCCAACGACAATAATTTCTCACTATAACTTTTAATGCTCCGCGATCTCACGCATTTAAGTAGTCTCATTGCATTAAAGGCTGCAGCGCGTGACGAATCCACGTCGCCGTAACATTCCTAGATTTGAAGACTCCGAAAATTGTAGTATTAAATTATTAATGTTCGTTAATTTTGTACACTTACTTTTTATATAAGCGTATCTCATAGTGTAGAGGCCGTGGGGGGCTTAATTTCGTTGCGTTAAGGTGTGGTCAACTTGAAACGGACAAACATTTATTTGAACTTGACCAAACAAATTGATATCTGATAATCATAAGGCGCTAGCAAACAACAACACCGCGTCGTCGATCCGTTTTATCAAGTTAATAAAGAAGAATGTCAATACAACGATGACGAAATGGACAAATCACTAAATCTTACTTTGGGCACCGAAAACCGGAAAATGGTGTTTTATCGTCTCGATGCTAACAAGTACAGATAAAGTAAGAATCGATTGCGCCGTCGGTCGCCCAGCCGCTCGGCCGCTAGCCGCACGGTGGTCGCTGGTGGACGGTCAGCGACATTTCATTCATAGCGTCCTAACTGATTAATCTTATCTGTGGCTTCCCTTTTATGTTTAATTAGATAAGGTCTCCCCCATTACAGCCGGTATTTCGCTCTAAGCGATTGTCTGGCCATAAAATATTTTATTAAAGTTACATTACAAGCTGTACGAAAAGACGATTACGAAATAGGCTGGATTACGAAAAAATGGGGGTTCGATTCTTCAAACAACTTAGACAAAAAACAGATGGCGAACTATTTAGGCGAATCTCTGGACTAATATAATCACCAAGTTAATTAATTATTATTGGAAGATATTATTTATTATCAAGATGCTTTGAATTGCTTACCATTAGATAAGACACTTAATATCGTACTACTCAATTCTATCATATCGTACAAATCTGTAGTGTGGTCAAGCATGCTTTGAGGCGTGCTTTAGGTAATCATTCTAGGAAAATACAGAAACTTATCGAGTGCATCGAATGCCATGATATAATTTAATGTCCCGCAATGTTATCGGCGGTCGCTACGCGAGGCTCGCGGTTGACGGCTGAGATCCAGGTGAACGTATCTGGTGGTATCTAGCTCCTGTCATATGATGTTCGCGTGCGCATATCATCTCGGTAAACAGAGCGGAGTGCGCCACTTCTGACCCGCGATACCGCGCGCGGTGATAACGGCCGATAGCACCGCAACCCTGCCGCGGAGGATACCACCGCACCGCAGCGGCGCCGAGCCGAATGTCCGTCGATACAAATAACGCGGGTTATAATGCGATCCGCCTGGCGAGTAGCTCCGTTTGTTGTATTTACATATGCATTATATTCGAAGACTTCAAACTTGATTGCAGTAATCGTTCCCTAATTGGGTTAACCGCTATCAGAGACGCGGCGGATTACACACCCGCTTGGCTGACCACGCGGCCGACGGCCGGACGGCAATTTACTTCAACGGCACGTATCATCGGGATTAGGGCTCGGACACAAAGCCACGGCTCGACGCCCGCCCGCGCCGTCGGCGTCGATACCGACGCCTACACGGTATTAGCTTGTAAACATCCTGTTTGCACGGAATTAACGGGCGTAGAAGAAGATAATAACCATTATATTATTTTCAAATATAAATAGGTGTAGCATCAAAAATTATATTAGACACGACACAATGCCGTATAAAGCGCTGTATTATTTAGGTGTAGGAAAATGGCTATAATAACATTATTTTCCATTTGGAATCCTCACAATACAAATACAATGCATCAATATTGGACATAATTTTGCCACAAGAAGCAATGTAATTCGTGGGCTGAATTGTACAGCGCGGCGTCAGCGGTAGCAGAGTCGATGCTGCGTCGTGTCGCATATGCACGCCGCACGGTACGACATTAACCCGTGATGTGGACAGACTCTTAGTGATGAAGAATTCGCTTGAGAAACTGGTAGAGCGGTCACGTCTGTACGACTGGTCGCTAGTTACATTAGACAACCGTTATGTTCTCTGCGTTCATGTTGTTATTTCATTACATAAAGTTTATGTTAGTAAGTATCTAGATATTTTTTACTTTTCACGTTTTGCCGCACTAGAACCGAATATCGGTTGATGTTATTCTATCAAGATAGTTTCAATCAGTAGTATTATTTAAAGATCGAAGTATAAAAGAATGTTTTTTATCCAAACATCCACTTGGCACAATAACCTTTCACCAGAATATTTTGGAACAGGAACTCGCTAAATCGAATAAAATTCAAATAAAACGACTCTTTGATCCGTGGGGATAATATTGAAACAGTTGGCTTAGACAAACAAACAGGAGTATATCTGAAACTTACAGTCACCAAGCTCTCACCTCATGAAGCTGTTTGTTGGTGTTGGACGCGGCCCGGCTCGAGATCCAATATAATATTATAACCGAGTAGATTTCACACTTCATTTGAGTCATCTTAATTCTGGACTAAAATACTTTCATTAATGACTGCTTTATGCACGGACGCACATGAATGGCTCGCAAACTGTTAATGACGTGACACTTTACGAGCTGCTAAATTTAGTTTTGTTTTTACAACATCTGAGTTACGTCACAGCGTCATATTTAACGCCGACTACATTGTATAAGGAACGAGAAATCTCGTGCATCTCTTATTATCTCCTAGAACGTGTTGCTCGTCGAGCGGCAATAAAATATATGGTGATTATGGTATAGCGCAAATGGACCTGTTTCTCATAATAACACAGTTCGTCTCGCAGTTGACCTCTACCTGGAAAATGTAATGTAACTTAATTTTACGACGTGCTTTGACAATTTTGTGTCGGTCGCATCAAAACCAAATATCATCCAAGTGTTAATAACGAGCCGAGAGCGAACATCACAGCACGATTTCGAGTTACTGGCGAAGACATGACATTAAGTGCAGTTATTTAGAATGCAACGGTCTGCTAAAGTATAATTGCAATACGAGCGAGGTTTATAGAGATGAAAACAACGACAAATTACACATACGCGTGCCACACTCACAACACGGTGAAGGACACGCAAAAACGCTTCCTGAAAGATAGCCAGTGTCCGAAATAGCCAGGCGTGGGCCGAATGCGTTCATCTCGACCGATATGAGAAGTGGGAGTCAATATTCTGTCGGAGTAGATACACGGCAATAAAATCAACGGTATTCGGGGATTTTTACTTTTACATATCTATATTCTCATGCCCATATTAGATGTACAATTCTATATATAAAGATTGAGTAGTCACGAAAATGTAGAAAGATTTCCAATAAGATCATTGTATTTGTATGCAAAAAATGCAATGAAACATTAATGTCCTATTGACTCGTTAAGATTCGTCTGTGAATAATGAATGAACTAACAAATGCATTTCAACGAGTACGAAGTTTTATAATGATAATACACTTTTTAACATCAGCCATCTCTAATCCAGCTTTAGTCGTCCACAATTGGCCGGTTCTACATTTCAAAGAACGCGATAACTGAAGCAGCGGAGATATAGGTATTTGTATGAAAATGTACTGCACGGTGTCTAACTTGACGAAAGTACTGTGGACGACATTTTCATACAACAGCAGCAATTTCAGCCCGTCACCGGTTGCGCGTCACGACGAGTCTGCGCCGCGCCATAATCATTGATTGAAAATAACTTGTTGCGTTCCACCTGTAGCTGTTGTGGGGGGACCTCTTGCAGACTTAATCAGTCATTTACTTTACATGTTTAAGCACAGAACGAGTGCGGAAATGCCTTTCCGCTTAAGTTATTGCTACAGAGTTTTCCCATAACAAACTCATAAGTCATAACAAGATTCACAACACAAAGGTGTTAATTGGTTCGTTTGAAAATATTATTTGGAGTAAGGCTATTCATTAAGTTCTGTGTTTTTTGTTTAATCCCTGTATGATTTGATCATTAGGCACAGAATATCTTCTGAACAGATTCGTTTTTATAAGGCTAGAGCAGAAATTAGCCGCTAACATTTCCCACAAAATTCTTACATTGTTTTTTAGATTTGGCATAATACTGACGCCCTCGTTAATTTTACGAGTGTTCAAAATTTTGTAATGAATCATTTGTGAGTGGCATGGGCTGAGGAATTGCTGGATTTCTTTTACTCACCTGGCAACTGAGCATTGTATTAATACGATCATCATTTTCGATACTATTAAGCTCTTAGTAATGCTCTTTTCAATGTAAACCAATCGATTTGCGCCCAGAGCACACATGTTGCTAATTTTGATGACGCAATTTTTCTGACAGGCTCCTTTGTTTTACTTTGGCGGGTGTCTTAGAATGATTCTTCATACATGTGGCCTTTATCAACATCGGCATAATGCAATCGCACTTCCCGACCATTACAGTTGATTGGGCATCAACTAAACTTATTCAATGAAAATAAACCCATTTTATCTAATTTATGACAATGGATATTAAGCACAAATCCCTAATCTCAAAATCATGCTTAGAAACTGCAAAGAAGAGACATGCATAGAGAGGCAGTAGCTTAGGCAATGCAATGCAAGGCATTTTTTTTGCTGAAGATGTCTCCAAATGCAATTTGGCTTTGGGACCTGTTTTTAAGGAATTTTATTTATTAATTATAAGACCTTTTGTGTTCAACTCATTGACAGTCTGCCGGCTGGTAATCAAACTTTGGACAGAGAATGTCCAATTGTATGTTGTACATGTGGCCCTCCACACCACACCCATACCTACTCTATTCTATACTAGACATATTATCCTGACTAAAGTAGGAGACCTAAATAATGTTATTAAGTGCTTGGCACTGCAAATTAAATATTTTCAGCAGCTGAAATTGAAATCAATTGCCTTGCAGTAGCCCAATAATGGGTTAAAGGCAATCTAGTTGCTTTTCCGACAACATTTTAGAACAAAATCCGTCTCTGATGTTAGTTTTCTGTATTTTAACATTATCAGTAACTAATATTTACAATGACAGCGAGAACAATTAACACGCTAGGTTACACAAATATCATGTTATCACATGCAATGATTGTAACTGATATGTGAGTGTTGAAAGAAAGAGGCTTGGCAGGCAGATTTATATGACAAAACCTTTGTTTCTCCTACTCCTCAAGATATCTAGATTTACAATATTAATAAATTTGTAAAAGTGTCAATTCTGTAAATTTAATATTTGCTGTGTTAATACAGAAACCAAAACATTTCTTTTTTATTATTTTCTGTCTGATGGCATGTTTGTAGCCAATATAATGGGAATGGTTTTAGAATATTATTTTGACCAAGAAAACAGTTCCGTTTCCACAAAATAACTGGCTCAAGTTAGTACAGAAATCTGTAAATACAACTGATTTAGATTAAATCTTACATGTGCAGCAAATATAACAGCATTGACCCCAGAATACTTTTCATTCAGGAAACGGTTTTTAACCCTCGGGATAACAATTTATATTCCACTTACCTTCTATAAAAAATAGAGCTGGGGTTTGAATACAGTATACTACAACAGCAATTAAATCTAAGGGTGGCCGCTGGCCGGTCAACATCAGCTGTTTGGTTCTTTCGAATCCATAAAATAAAATTTGTGAATGCTCACCTCGCGCTACATTTCCTTGGTTCACCGAGGAGCCGTTCACTTTGATCCGTCTTCCATCCGCAGTGCATTTTAATAACATATTTCTGACATTCACTCACGTGGTACCCATTCAAACATCTGATTTCAAAAACACGCACTTATTTACTACATAACCTTTGGCGCGAAACGATTGGTCGCGTTTCGTGACGTCAAAAGTTAATTTGAAACCACTCGAATGGACACAAAAACTGTATTATCTTTCAGTCTTTTAATAATTGCGCTATACCCACAACAACAGTTCACTACGGTAACACTAAAACAATTACCACAACTACTACTTAGGATATTTATTTTATAACCATATGTGATACCGTGATTATACACTTTGCTCGAAAGAAAAAATGTGATATACAAGGAGAAATAAACTCAATCTTGTATAACGGACACAAGGCAACAAATCGGTCAACTCAACTAACCAACTGAAACTGAGGAGGAAAGAGGAGAGAACTTGTTGAGGTTGAGGTGAGAAGAAACGAAATCAAATAATATTTTGACAATTGCTGACATTGATAGTTACGTGTCATGCGACTGTTCGAATTTCTTACGTCAGAAATGACAATTATCAAAACGAACCATAGAAGCAAACTTATTATCTGGTCTGTAGTCGTAATCATAGACTGATAAAAATGTGTACGTGCGACACAGCGCCATCTAAGTTTTTTCCCGCATAAAATATTTTTTTTGGATTCCAGGGTGCATGGATTTTTTTTTCGAAATAAAGAAAAATCAGGGTACCTATACATTTATTAGAAAGTAAATAGAAATGGCTAAAACAGGAATAGTAACTTGACAACAGTACCTTACCTTCGGTTTAGTTCGCAGTGAGATATTGAGATCATGATTTTTTTTAACAAGGGCAAAGTAATTGGTGTTTATAACTACACCAATATAAACGTATATGATGCAAATTCAATTAGCATTTAAAAAAATAATTAGAGGATAATAAGGAAAATACCAGTGTGGTATAATAAATAATTTTAATAGTAAATCTTTATCCACATTTTTACATACACGAATTTTATTTTGCGAAGATAATAATATTGTCGTCTTATTACAAAAACACTTATTTACAGAAATGAACTGGTGGTGCTAAATTCATCTGTAATATGCATGTGGGTTTTGGTTTTAGAAATAACTTATTTTATAATAAGGTTTATCCAAAAAGTAAATGCTTTCACGAAAAAGAGAGTTTTTTATGATCTAAAACAGATAGAAGATAGTGAAGTTTTATACTTACTACTTGTAAATTAAAACTTTGCTATTATGTAACTGTGTTTGTGCCCACAGAACAACGAATAATACATACATTTCTTCTGTGGTTGTACCTTACTTATTTAGATTGTATTGATTTTTAAAGACATGTCACAAGTGCATTAAAATGTCGGCAGTAAACTAAAAAGTCTAGCAAAATTTACTTGTTTTGTAATATAATAAATTTCAGTCACCTACAATAGTTCTCACCAATATAGTGCAAACTCTCAGATAAAAAATATTTACTTGCAACTGAATAACATTCAACTATGTAACAGTTTGTGACCATTTGCTGATACAAGCACAATTAAATCCACATCACACCACTAACAATACAAGCATCAAACAAAACTATCCCACAAGCAAATGCAACTGTTTCCATATTTTGTAAAAAGAACAGCTATATTAGCAACAACAGTTATTTGATGTAGTTTTATAATTTTTGTCACTGAATATAATTATTATACACAGTTTCTAAATGTCATTAATATTACCCAGCAATATTCATAAGATTAAATTTTTTTATTTCCTGAAATTCAAATTCATTTCCATGAAAGGCAGTGGTATTGCATTCCTACCAACGTTGATCATAATAATTAATTAAAGGTATATACATTAATATTTGTCAAATTATTATTAATGAAATCAAATAGCCCTTGATTCTTTTATCAATATCATAACACTAAATCAAAACAATTTCTTATTAAAATATTTAACAAACATCTACATAATATTTTCATATCAAATATTATCTAATCTCATAGAACTAGTAAAATCAAAATACAATTACGAACAACACTACTTCTGTCCAATACTACGATATTCGTCGCCAAAATACTCGTTGCAGATATGCAATCAATCATACTTATAATAAACTACGTACATACTTTAATTATATATTTTTGCTTTAATAACTCCTCTTCTTATAAAAAAATCAATGAATGTGATGCAATGTCTTATATGTATCACTCCCATTATTAAAGATTGTAACTATAAGATGTAATCCAATTATTCTTATGTCCCTTCAACTATGCCAAAGTTCTAAAGAGATGCATATAGCATAAAATGGAATAATTCGGTCACAATCTTTAATTGACGGTGTAATATTAATTCACTAAAACTAACACACACAAAGCAGCTTCGCTACAGTCACACACATACCACGTCACTGCACTGTCCAACACTAGTCCATTCTGAAATGAGCCACCGTGGCACCGTCAGTCAGAAGACTCACAACACTCACAACGGTCACTCATTCCTGTGTCGGTGCTAGTAGGTGAAGACGATTGAGCGGATGAGTCCGTCGCGCACCGAGTCGCTGGACTGGCCGACGCCGAAGTTGAAGAACACGGACTCGGCAGCCACCTGCTGGGCGCACGTGCCCATCGGGTACCAGCCCGCCTTGTTGAACACCACACCCACCTTGTACACCTGCAGATATTATATCACGATATTAAATCTATGCTATTCCGTCTGTTTCGGACATTCGTTTAGTTAAATTCTAACATTTATTGTATTCCTGAAATCCGAAAATACAAATGGTGGTTAATAAATGTATATAGACATAGCGAAGCAGCCGGTTCATAAATCGCGACCGCCGGCCGCTCTAAGTTATTCGTCTATGGCCACTTAGCCAGCGTGGACGTACCTTGTTCCGCTGGATGTAGACAGGCCGGTTGAACATGATGTCGAGCAGGTGGCGGTAGGGCACGCGGTTGGTGTAGTGCGTGTATGTGAGGCGCGCACCGTCCGCGTCCAGCAGGTGCGCGTACAGCAGCTCGGAGTAGCCGCCGCCGCCGCCCGTGCCCGCCGCGCTCTCCTCGCTCGGCGCCTGCGTCGGCACCTGCACGCCCAGCAGGCAGATGTTCTTGTCCACCATGAAGGTGACGGAGCAGTCGAGCACGCTGGTGTTGAGCCAGTCGGTGTGCGGCACGATGGCGCGCTGGCAGTACAGCTTGCTGCCGTCCGCGCGCTCCAGCTGCTCCAGCGCGTGCCCCACCGACGGCATGCGGATACCTACAACCAGACAAACACCCGCGAAATTACTTACGCTGTCCACGAAGGTATGCTTGAAGCAGTTACGGGCGGTACTATCGCCTTACACGACCATAATGACAACTAGCGGAGCTGTAGTACCGTAGGGTATCATTACCGGGGTCGAGGTGCAGCGCGGGCGGCGCGTAGTGCAGCGCGGGGTCGCGCACGCGGGCAGCCAGCGGCCCGTAGCCCGCGCAGCCGCCGCCCCATACCTGCTCCAGAGACACCGGCGACGGCGTGTCCACCGTCAGCGTCGCCATCTGTACGTCACACACACATACAGTTACACTAAAGCTACGTCTAAACAAAACGTGTTCATAAAAGTTGGCTATATAGGGACTTCTGTTTGAACTTCGCGGCAGCAATTACTTGTAGCGGTGCATCCTTGGCTGGTGTTAGCTAGACTAGTGAACACTCACATTGCACGAGGGTCCGCCGCCGATGAGCTGCTTCCGTGGCACGCGGCAGGTGGAGAAGCCGGGCGGCAGCGGCACGTCCGACGACGAGGACAGGATGTTCATGAGCACGGCGAAGGCCTCCGACTCGGTGAGCAGCGCCGAGCGCGCCGGGCCCTCCGCGAACTGCTGCGGCGTCAGCGTCAGGAACCGAATCTTCTCGATCGCGCTGCGGATCGTCAGCTTCTCTTTCGCTTCTGGAACATTATTGTTGAATAATTAGTGACGCATGTGGAAGTTAGTATGGTTATAGTAAAACTGATTTCATTGTTTACTTTATAAACCACTCCCAAGTGTCATTAATTTATTTATTTACACTAATTCAAAGTAATAAGTGTTGAAAATTGAAAATTTAGAATTAGAAAGGCTTATCAATGTTTGGCCAGTTAACAAAACAAATGTTTTAAACAGAAAACAGGTTACAAAAGAAAAAAAGATTTGAAGCATGAAATTTAAAATGGTAGGTAAACCAAGCATTAGAGTTTATTCAAACTTATGTATGCATACAACTGCATATAAAAAAAAAATGGCATATTAAAATAAACTAACATAATAATTCTTCTATTCAGACTTTAATATCTAAATCTTGTAGAAGCAGTTCTTGACATATTCGTATATTACCTGAAAGCAAGATTGAAGTGATAGGCACTATACATGCACCATATTGAAAATATTATCATAGTTTAGAGAGTAAAATAGAAATGTAAACTATCAGATAACTACCCTTTGGTTTCTTGTCCTCGGAAGGTGTGGCGACATGTTCAGCAGTGCTAGTGGAGGAGCACGGCTCAATCACAGCTTCTGGACTATTCTCTGCACTACTCTCTACATTTACCACCTGCAAACATTGTTTATTTACATCATTTGTATAAGAATCCATAACTCTGTTAAAAACACAAACAATTTATTTACACTATAAAAAAATAACTTGATCTCTGGTAGTACTTCAAAATATGTTTTTGAAGGATTATTACATTCTAGAACCTCACTCAATCTTCAAGTCAGTAAGTAATTTTTCTATATCTTTTAGTTAGGAATAGCATAGATAAGCAAATAACAAATGTAATGGATCAAGAATGTTATTCTGTCATTGCAGAAATTAAGTCAAATTATAATGCCATTAACCTTTTCTTTGGATGTAGAGGGCTCAGGGCTCTTTTGTCTCTCCACAGATGGAGGGGCACTTTCTGTTTGTGGACTCTCTGCTGCACGCTTATCCATTGCTTTGGCATACCTACAACCATTCATTGTTGTGTTATTACAAACCACAATTTGACAAAATTACTTCTTACCTAATCATACTATGAGTAACATACATGTAATAATAATAATAAAAACCTTATTTTTTTACTTAAATTACTGTAAAAACAAAATAGAAGTCAAATATGATAAATAGTGGCACATAATAAGCTTCAACTTTTATTTTAAGCTGTGATTGTGATGTGAAGCTACAGGCTATGATTTTTGACCAAATTTTACACAGTAATCGACAACAACAAACTCTATAAGGGATGTTGTAGGTATATCTCATTTTGAAAATAAAAACAACCAAGTAGTATAACAACAATACCTAACAGCAGCCTCAAATAGATCCAGTTCACTGTCAACATTCAAGTGGTCCAATGAGAACACTGTGATCACTGTGTTCAGCTCCACATCCTCAAAGCTGCTGTCATTCAGCACATCTTTTGTATTTGTACTTATAATCTGAAATTACATACATTGAAATTAAAATGATGTGTACATAAAATTATACTATTACGAACCAAACATTAATAAGGTAAAAAAACAAACTAAGTAATATTATACCTATCTTAACTTACAAATACTTGTACAATAAACAAATTGAAATACCTGAATACATTTCTCCATGAGCACATTTTCTTCAAACAGCCGTGCAAATTCATATGCTCTACAAGCATTCCTTGGATACAAATCTGACCATAGATACCGAGTACACTCTTTCACCAAGTGAGGCAGCATGTACTTCTTGGCTCCATAGCAGAGCTCACAAGCCTTGTCAAATGAACTTATGTTTATATTACCAGTGTAGATATATCTAAAACAAACAAACATAAATGAGGAATATTATTATCTGAGAAAGGTATATGCAACTATAAATCAATTAATTCCCAATAAACATGTGACATAAAAAGTATTTGTTCTAAGACAGTAATTGAAAGAAATACATCAATGAGCTATAGGAAATATTTCAAGTAAAATGGATTGTAGAGTTATCAAACAGTTTGATAGTTAAAATTGCTACAGCAACATTACTGTTATTTCTTACTCTAGCAGCGCCTTAAAGGCATCAATCTGGACATCCAGAATAGGGATAGGATCGTTGCGCTCGGCCATCCCGCCGTAGAACATCGCCTCGAACACCGGCGAGGCCATCGCCAGGATCAGCTTGTGACCTGCAATCACCATCTGGTGCGGCTCCGTGCCCACCAGGAACGTACAGTCTGACCACTGCCCGGACTGCAGCAGGTACGCGCCCCGCTGCTTCAGCTCGGTGCATTCTAGCTGCCAGTCAGTCGGAGCTGCTGCCATGTTTACGTATTTCAAGCTGTTATTTTTATGAACTCCTAGCTATCTGAACCACACATTCCAACGATTGGAAACACAAATTCTATTCAATTAACGGGTTGCCGTTTATGTAACATTTATAATTAGGTTTATGTATTGATACAATTATTTTGTAATCTCTTCTCTTGCAATAATAAAGTACAAAACACAGCTTCCGAAAGTTCAGATTGTGACACAGACTAAGGTGGATTGTGATGTGACTTTGACTTCTGTCACTTTAAGTTCTGCCCACAGACTAATAAATAATCTGATAAAGACAACTATAGTGTATAAACCGTCGGACACGGACATAATCGTTTTTCTTTACACGTTTATGCAGTCATGAATGACATTTGATCAACTCAATGTAACTCAATCAATTAGAGGAAACGTCAAAAGTGAGGAGATTCTGGGTGATTTGGGAAAGAAAGATGTAAAAAGCTATGAAATTGTACACAAGCTTAAATAAGTTCATGAATCGAAATGAATTACGAAGAAATAAAGTCAGTGGTGCAGGAAAAATTCCTGTCAAGCGAGCGGGTTACAGCTTTTCTATTTGATGCTAAAGTGCTCCACCCGGAATGGGTTAAAAAAGATAGACTCCTTGCTATCGTGGAGTATGGGGACGAAAAAGCAGTGTTTTGTTTGTTCTCATCATGTTATCCACCGAAGTCTTTTACCGACCTGTCTATAGAAATAGTGCTTCCCATCGACAACACTTTTAAATGTGAAATTGACAACAAGCCGTCTGATCCGGAAGCAATTCTGTACCTGAATCTACAATCTCGTGATAATAAGTTTAAGTTTGAAATACAAATGACGCCACGAGTGGACAACTTCGTCGACGATCTGTTTCGTGGGATAGAAGCAGTCAACAAAATGCCCACCCAGCCAGAATTCGTGTGGTTAAAAAAGTACAATAATAATAGACATGAAGATGATATATTAACTGAAACTATGGTTATACCACGAAGTGGCGTAGCTCACACCATGACTTCTGCTCCGGTCGCTATTAGAGAAAGTCTCATCAAACGAAAGATGAGTGACAAGGAGTTTGATTACACTTTTACAAAAAGATTTACAATTTTTTGTGGGACTTGGAATGTAAATGATAAGTCCCCTGTGATTTCACTCAAAGGTTGGTTAAATGTTGACAAGGAACCTCCAGATATTTATGCAGTTGGCTTTCAGGAGTTAGACTTGTCAAAGGAAACCTTTCTGTTTGACCAAACATTCAGAGAAGATGAATGGTACAATGCGGTGCTGGCCCATGTGGACCCGAGGGCTAAGTATGTCAAAGTGGAAAGGGTGAGACTAGTTGGCATGATGCTGATTGTTCTTATTAAGGCAAAGCATTTTTCACATGTACGTAACATTGTCAGCAGTACAGTAGGAACTGGAATTATGGGGAAAATGGGAAACAAGGGTGGAGTATCCATAAGATTTGATTTGCACAATACTTCACTTTGCTTTGTAAATTCACATTTGGCTGCACATGTTGAGGAATATGAAAGAAGAAACCAGGATTTTAGAGATATCTGTAGTAGAACTCGATTTTTACAGCCCAATCAACAGCCTAAAGCCATAAAGGACCATGATCATGTTTATTGGTTAGGGGACCTCAATTATCGTATCACTGAACTAGATCCACAGACTGTAAAGAAACTGGTTGATGATAACAATTTTGCCCCTGTTTTAGAATGGGATCAGCTGAAACAACAGCATAAAAATAATTATGTCTTTGCTGGATACACAGAAGGCACCATTGAGTTCAAGCCTACTTATAAATATGATGCTGGTACTGATAATTGGGATTCCAGTGAGAAACATAGGGCACCTGCATGGTGTGACAGGATATTTTGGAAAGGGGAACATATAACACAATTAGCTTACAGAAGTCATCCTTCATTGAATATCAGTGACCACAAACCGGTGTCTGCTATATTTAGCTCTTCAATTAAAATTATTGATGAGGAAAAATATAGAAAAGTATATGAGGAAGTTATAAAACAATTGGACAAGTTAGAAAATGAACTAATACCCCAGGTTAAGGTTGACATTACTGAAATAGATTTTGGTACCGTTAGATATTTAGAATTGCAAGTCAGGACAATAACAATAAGAAATATTGGCAAGTTGCCAGTTGAGTTTGAGTTTATTAAAAAACTGGATGAAAGTAATTTCTGCAAGGAATGGCTTATTGTAGAACCTTATAAAAAATGTATTTGTGCTGATGAAACATGTGAAATTCAACTTAAAGTTCTCATTAATAAGACTTCTGCTTGCAAGATGAATGCAGGAACAGATAAATTATATGACATTTTAGTGCTGCACTTGTATGGCGGTAAGGATATCTTTATAACTGTCAATGGAACCTATCAGAGAAGTTGCTTCGGTTGTTCCATTGAGGTCTTGGTAAACCTTAACATGCCTATCAGAGAAGTGCCAGTTGGGAAACTTATTGAACTGGAGAGTAAGAGAGATCAGTGTGTTTCTAATCAGTCCACATACTCTATACCCAAGGAAATTTGGTTTTTGGTTGATCACATTTATTTACATGGCCTTAAGGAACCAAATCTTTTTGAACAGCCCGGCTTGCATTCTGAAGTGCTACAAATCCGAGATTGGCTAGACACTGGCTCCATAGATCCTATCCCTGGGTCAATACATTCAGTGGCCGAAGCCTTATTACTGTTGCTCGAGAGCACAGTTGACCCAATCATTCCATATAACCTTCAATCAGTATGCTTGAGAGCCTCTGCAAACTATTTACAATGCAAACAAATTGTTATGGAGTTGCCAGAGTTTAGAAAGAATGTTTTTCTGTATCTATGTGAATTCCTACAAGAAGCTCTACAGCATAGTGCTGAAAATGGCCTGGATGCCAAGACATTGTCAACATTGTTTGGAGCAATATTTTTGCGGGATAATCCCAATCTTATGCAGGAGCCCCAGTCGAGAATCAATAAGCAAGTTATTGATAAACAGAAGGCCCAATTCGTATACCATTTCTTAATTAATGATCATAGTGACTTAATATTTTCTAGATAATTGTACTTTGTAAATAACTACTTTTAATACTCAAGTTTTCCAATAGTATTTTTAGAAACTTATTTATTCTTAGTTATAACATGTTATTTTAAATATTTTAAAATACAAATCTCATTTATATTTTAGTTGATCAGACAAGAAATACAAATTGATGATGTGCCAATAACTTTGATAAGGACTTTGGTTTGTGAATAACCAATGGTAAAAGAAATACACCTAATAATTATAGTCAAGTCAGCCAAAACAAAATTTTAACATGGATATGCTATGAATTTTGCTACTTCCCCTATGTTAAATAGTCTCATCAATTAGCAGATAACAATTTAAAAAAAATCCATGATTATGTTCTGTAAGTTTATGCACATGTATTTCTTGTCCTGATTGTTTGCAATAGACAATTTTGCCAAAGGATTATAGTTATAATTGCATTAAGTGTATGCTAAAGTCCATTTTGTGTTACGTGAGGCCATAACCGTTATGAAGTAGGTACCTTATTAGTAAATTATTATTGACTTTAATATTTTAACAAATTTTGTCTCTAAAAATGATCTATAGAAATAATGCATTTCTTAATTTAATAGTATTTGTTATGCATAATTGATTAAATCAATCTGACTTAAATTAAAAAAAAACTAATATAATAATATGAAGTAATTTCAACAGCAGAAGTATGTTACCACCGCCAGAATTTATTATCCAGATATTTAGAATACTTCTGCCCTGTTTAGGTCATTACCCCAATATCTTAAAATGTCACCTAAGCCTTATGGCAGTAGTAATATGTACAATTTTGGACTCTATTTGTAACATATTTAGTATAGTATGTCATTATTTAGTCTATCGAATATCCAACGAATACTTTAATCAAGTGGCCAACAAAATAAACCCATTGAGGGTTTGATATTATTTTTTATATGTATCAACTTCACAGTGATGTATGTATATCGTTGTATTTGTACCTATATTATTGTGACCTAAACCACATCAGATATAATGTGTTATTGTAATGTCTTGATTATAGTGTAATATTTAATTGTCTAGTGATGTAAACTTATGGTGCAGGAATTGTATTTATACTTTTTCATATTATTGTCTATTTAGATGATTA
The DNA here is from genome assembly GCA_001278395.1 of Lerema accius. Lineage (NCBI taxonomy): Eukaryota > Metazoa > Arthropoda > Insecta > Lepidoptera > Hesperiidae > Lerema > Lerema accius. The sequence continues at coordinate 102,820 of LGAG01000762.1, forward strand.
CTTAGCTCTGTCATTGCAATTAACATAGAATAATAATCCCAAGAACTTTTATAAATGGATAGTTAATGCAAGAGCATTATGTATTTTAAACATTCTTTAATTCATCCAGATAATGTAAAATTTGTTTACAATGATGTTAGTAGAAAAGTGTTATTTATGTGAAACGAATATAGCCAGTTTTACAATAAATATTTGGCAAAATACAAGTATCTACCTGCTGTGCAGTTAGCTCATGTACTAATAGTAACATTATTATTAATATTATTTATTAATTTATTAAATATTGGTGTTAGGAAGAGTACATTTTTATTTTGAGTACCCTGGAGATAGAACC